>JAOXNN020000021.1:2110024-2126764 GCA_028571205.2 Hydropsyche betteni | reverse complement strand
ACTAGCGCGGGACCGGTCCCAGAACATCGGCTCAAATTTACGCACTAGCGCGGGACCGGTCCTTATAGTGTTAACAAGATTATTAAAAATGCAAATTTTACAATGAATTAATATTTTTGATTAAAAAATCAGAATATAAAAACAGTGAAAACATTCGAAATATTCGATTTGAGAAACGAGAAATGGATAAAAATACATTTCAAATGCGATAGAGCCGACTATTCTGCTGTATTGTTGGAAGATAAAATAATGTTGATTGGAGGTAGAAATAAAAGACGTTCCATTGTTAAAACGGTATGTATGAATTAGGATTAATCGTGAATCGAAATATTTATATTACACAAAAAAATACTATTTCAGGTTCAGAGCTATGATTTAAACATGGGTGCAATGGAAAATCTGCCGTCAATGAAATATACAAGATGTCATTTATCAGCAGTAGAATTCAAAGAACGTGTATACGCGATTGGTGGAGGGAACTCCGCATTTTCTTTCGTTACTTATGTCGAAATGTAAGTGAATTTTTTTTCTCAAATTCATTTTCATTACATAACTCTAAATAACATGGCACATACAAGTGGGACCCTGTGTTAAAAATTTAGAAAGACGTCACTCAAACGCCAACTGGGTTTGAAGGATGCGGAGTCGCAATTTTAGACGAAGAGATTTTTATTGTTGGAGGACGTGGTCACGAAGGGGATCTTTCTGAAGTGCAAAGCTACAATCCTGTGACCGACAAATGGACGAAACACGCCTCCATGAATGCGAAACGACAATTTTTCGGGGTATAATTACAAAAAATATATTGAAGATTTGAAAATATTAGCTATAATTTACCTTTCGGCAGAATCAAACCTATTTTTATTCCGATTCCAAATATTTCAATCTCATTTCACTTCAAATTGTGTATGTGTTTAGGCGGCTGTTGTCGGAGGGTATTTATATGCCTTGGGAGGATTTTCTAATATGGTTAGATTGAATACTTCTGAAAGGTACGACCCCACAATGGATAAAAGGACAGCGATCCATTCGTTGAATGAAAGCATATTTGGAGTGCAAGCTGCAAATCTTTATGGAAAATTAGTGATCGTTGGTTGGTATTATATTTGTTTTTATTCACTCATTTCACTTGTTTTTGTGTTTAGAAAAATATTTTAATTTATTAATGTGTTTAAAAAACATAAAAAAATAAGGAATTTCTGTTATCGTTAATTTTCAGGCGGTCTGGCAACATATCAAATACTGCCCACAATGGAAATGTATGATGATGAAAATGATAAATGGACAACTATGCCCTCGTTAAACGGCCCTCGATCTCATTTTAATGCGATCAAAATCCCATGGAAATTAGCTAAAGCCACCTTATCGAGAGAAGTTCCCAAATAACTTTATATTAATACAAACACGTCTCAACAAATTATATAAATTCTGATTTATTAAAATAAAATAAACTATTTCAAGTGTTATTTTGGCGTATCATTTTGATTGTATTTCCTGACTGCCATAGAACTAATTTTGTATTTTTTTTATAAATTCATCAAAGAATTGTTCCACTCAAAATAGGTATTCTAGGGTATTCTTATTTTGGGAGAAACATAATATTTTGGTAGTATGCGTATGTTAACGCTAATTACGAATTCGCTTATGAAAAATTACCAGGGCACGTTTTTACTATACAATATTATTCGGACGTTTTCTTCTAGTCACAATACATTTTTTTCGAGTCCCGATAATTTAAAATTTGGATAGTAAAAATATTCACAATATTAACTATAATTGAAAAAGAGAACATGACTTGACTTGACTTGACTGAACTTTAAATAAATCATGTTGATAATTGTCAATCTGATCTTTTGAGTAAACTTATTGCTTGTATAATAACCCTCTAGTAATTCGTTTATTATTAAAAAAAAAACTGTTAAAAACATTGAATATGTTATTTTCAATTTTTTTCATTGTTGTAAGTAATTTTTTTTAAAGGCCTTTTTTTCTTCTCATACTCGTATTAACTTCGCATCGATTTCTCGTAATATTTTCAAGAATAGCGCTGCCATTATTTGATCAGTAATAACGGAAAATATATGTTTATAATATATTTACTCCGTTAGGTACAAGAATAAAATGAAAATATAACATTCGTAAAATATCTATTCATATTTTTATAACTATCACAGGTTATGTTGTTATCACGTCGAGTGTCTTCAATTCACACGATGGCACATCTTTCTGTTGTTTTAATTATATTATATTAATATAATTATCATAGTTTAGAGATCGATATTTCAAGCTCTTTGTTTATTTATAATTTTAGCTATCACAGCTCAGTTTATTAACTTTTACCAAAACAGAGGATTCTTTGTTCATGTATAATTTTACTATAACATCAACATTCTCGTGTTTTTCGTTTCAATAATGCGTTCTGTCAACATGTTATACATATATTATATATGAGCTGCGACTGTTCGGCAGTTAGGCAACTTATAGTAACAGGTAGATACACCATTTTGTATTCATTGTCTTTTTGTAATTGTAAGAATTTAAAATAAGCGTGGAACGACCGCATTGCAAAAATTCTAAAAAAATAACAAAGGCGTTTATCATCACGATCAAAGACACACCAACTCGCGTTATGATCAATATTCAATTTGGAATATTCAGTTCAACGTTTGGAATTATCATCTTCAACATTCACGAGTATCTCAAGATGGAACACGTTTCTGATAAGCTTTCAAAAGTATGTGATAACTGTTGCCAAATTTTCTCCAAAACAACGTAATGAATTGAAGCTTCCCGCAAAAGCTCTTTTTGCGGCAAAAAATGACACGTGAAAACGTTTAGAAAATTTTACAGATGGAGACGGAGATGTAGAGTTAAATCGCATATTTAAAAACGTATGTGAAAATCCATGGCTTAAAAAAAAATCCCAATTCCCAACAGATGCGTCTTTATAGATGTGGCATTTTCGCTGAAGTGGTGTGAGCGCGACAAATACGTAATTACGCACACTTTACTAAAATATATTATAGAAATGATTTGATTATTTGAATGTGACATTCCCAATTACCGCTTTAACCCAAATTTTTCTAGATTCAACAAGAAAAATACTACGATAAAAATATATAAATACCACTAGATGTTTTGTCGTATATTAATACTATCGTACATTAACCCGGATATTACTACAGTTCCCAATTGCAAACAGGAACATTTTTGGCTCCACAATTGCTTGTATTATGTTTGGTAAAATCTTACAATCTACAATGTATTGAAAAATAAGTTAAGAAAAGTATGATTATGACAAAAAACAATTAATATTTATTCGAAACAATATGATATTATACAATATGATATAAATAATATTATACAACAATATGTTGGTATGTTATATATTATTATTCTGGCCGTACGTCCCGTTTTCGCCGGGACTGTCCCGAGGAATTGAGAAATAAATTTTGAACGAGCCACATATTTTTTTTATATTGAAGAGATAAAATAAGAAAAACTTTTATATTGGGGGGATATTGCATTTGTGCAAAGCGTCCCATTTTGGATCTTGGAAAATATGGTCACCCTTTATATTATGTAACAAAACCATAAGTTTTCCCCTTTTTAGAACAAGATAATGTGAATGGCAGTTTTCGTGCTCTCACAACTAAAGTACATTGAAGAAAACATCGAAACCAACTATAATATTTTATGACGCTTCTATATATGTTTACCCTTTTTTACAACTAGAATATGAAACATGAGAAAATCGGTAAAAATGAAAAAGCAAAAGGTAATAATGAAAAAAAATATTACAGAAGAATGGCGGAAAATATAAACATATATACAGCAAAAAACATAAAAAAATAAATTTTAAATCAATGAATTCGCCTTAACAGTGAACAGAAGCGGGTTAACAATTTATATAATATAAAATTACACTTATCGCTAAATAGGTGTATACACATGAAATTTTTTTATCTATTGCATTATAAAAAGCCGCGTTTCGGTCATTTTCAAACAATAGTGTTTTGACTACTGATTCAAAATGGACGTGAAATATATTATAGTCTTCTTCGTCCTGATACAAACAATTCTAGCGGTAAGTGAACTTATTGTTAAAATTTCCATTTGATCCGCTATAATTTCCAAAATTGATCGATAAATTGTTGTTCATTTTATTGAATTTGTAACCACCTCGTCGGCGATTTATGTTCGTTATCAGTGGAACGAATAAATAAAATATTATACATTTCAACTCAATTAGACTATCAATATAATAAAAGCGTCATTCATCATGTCTTCATCGTCTGTTATTTCCTTTATCTATGGTTAATGTATTTTATGGCTTTAAATTTATATATTTCGCAATTTGCGATTGATAAAAATGTTACAAGTCCATTTGCAGCACAAACTAATGTATTTTTTTTTATAAGACGCATTATAATTCTCAATTGGAAAAACATTTCGGTGTCGTCCATTTAATACCTTTGAATTATTATATATGTGGTTAAAGTTAATCAACATCCAAAACCGGGAAACGTTCGGATTTTGAAATTGTCATTTGAAATTTTTGTAAACATACATATAACGAATTAAAGAAACATGATTCAATTAACTGGAAATGTAATATAAACAGTTTTGATGTATATTTAAACAAAAAAAAAAAACATATTTAATTACTTTATATACAATTGTCGTTTTAATAGAGAAAGCATTTTTCCCTATTTTATCATAAATCCCAAAAGATTTATTAATATTTGTCATAGTTTTTGGGATAATTGAGAAATTTGTGATTCTGAAACGTCACAGGATCCGTTACAGGCGTTATGAAATTATCTTGAATGCAATTATGAAACATAGTATTAAATAAGAAATGTTTTGTCACGTACTATATTTTAGGCAGATACCTCCAATCAATTATCAAAAACGAGCGATTCGGAAACCATTTTGATAGATTCTTCAAACTGTATTTCATCATTGAGATTGGCTAAGTCAGAACATAACGAAAATCTGAAGAACAAGGCATTCGAATATATCAGGCAGAATTATGAAAAGGTTATTTTTATTTTCAATTTACATGTTTTTTTTTTCTATTGATACTCAAACCGTTTTTATCGATTCAGATTTCTAGCTCGCCAGAGTTTTTGGATTTGGATTATTCAGAAATTTTAGAATTAACAAAATCCGACATTGTCGTAACATCGGAAACGTTCGTTTTCGATTCTGTGAAAAAGTGGATAAACCACGACAGTGATATAAGAATTCAATACTTGGATGAACTGTCCAATTTCATTAAATTTGAATACTTACCGAAATATGTGAGCACAGTTTTTAATTGTGATAATGGCATTAGCAAATATGTCATGTCTTTTGATCGTAACTAAATTTATCTTTAAGATTTTACTTTCCGAACTACACGACTTTTGTTCGGAAAATTCATCACGTCAATGTCATGACAAAATTACGAGCGCTCTACAACAGAAGGAAAAAAAAACTTTGAGTCTGCTGATAACAGCTTTAGAGAATCTTATAGAACTTTATTAGCAGTTGGTTCTGATTATAATATAATTAAACAAGGTTATTTAATAACGCATATTTGACAATGAATTAATATTATTGAATTCAAAAGCTAGGAACCAAAACCTTTCGAAATATTCGATTTGAGAAATGAGAAATGGATTAATATAGAAAATTTTAAATGCAACAAATACAAATATGCTGCTGTATTAATGGAAGATAAAGTGATGTTGATTGGAGGTAGAAAATATAATAAGGCTGTTAATACGGTATGTATTAATTAGGATTAATCATGAAACGAAATATTTGTATTAAACAAAAAAATACTATTTCAGGTTCAGAGCTACGATTTGAACACTGGTGCAATGGAAAATATGCCACCAATGAAATATGCAAGATCAGAAATATTAGCAGTAGAATTCAAAGGACGTGTATACGCGATTGGTGGACTTCAGTTCGGAAGATACGTCGAAATGTAAGTGAATTTTGTACTCAAATTAATTTTCATTATGTAACTTTAAATGACATGGCACATACAGGTGGGACCATGTGTTAAGCATTTGGAAAGAAGTTACTCCAATGTCAATTGGGCGTGAAAGATGTGGAGTTGGATTTTTAGACGAAGAGATATTTGTTGTTGGAGGATATGAGGGCTTTTCTCATGTACAAAGCTACAATCCTATGACCGACAAATGGAGGAAACGCGCTTCCTTGAACGAGAAACGATCTTATCATGGGGTATAATTAAAAAAAATAATATTAAGGATTTGAAAATTTTAGCTATAGTGTAGCTTTTCGCAAAATTGAAACCATTTTTATTCCAATTCCAAATACTTTATTCTCACTTCACTCGAAATTGTGTTCGTCTTTAGGTGGCTGCTAACGGAGGATATTTATATGCAGTGGGAGGGTTTGCGGATTGAAATTTCTTAAATACTGCTGAAAAATATGACCCCAAAATCGATAAGTGGACAACGATCCATTCGTTGAATGAAAGCAAATTTGAAATAGCAGCAGCAAATTTCTTTGGAAAATTGGTGATCATGGGTTGGTATTATATTTGTTTTTATTCATATATTTTATGTATAATCGTGTTTAGAAAAATATTTTAATGTACTCTTGTGTTGTAAAAACATAACGAAATATGAAATTTCTGTTTATTTTCACAATTTTCAGGTGGTACATCAGAACATCATGTAATATCCTCAATGGAAATGTATGATGATGAAAATGATAAGTGGATAACTATGCCATGGTTAAACGAGCCTCGATATAATTTTATGGCGTTAGAAATCCCGTGGCGATTGGCCAAGGCCACTTTATCGAGAGAAGTTCCAAAATAACTTTATATGAATAGAAACACGTCCCAATCAATTATATAAACTCTAATTTATTAAATTAAAATAAAACTGTTTGAAGCGTTTTTTCAGCGTATCATTTTCATTGTATTTCCTGATTGATATGGCACTAATTTTGAATTTTTATTGTGAATCCATCAACTTCACGAATTTTTTCACTCAAAATACAAATGTTTCCGTCACTAGGATATTCTCATTTTTATAAAAACAGAATATTTGGTAGTATACTTATGCTAACGCAAATTATGAATTCACTTTTTAAAAATTACATAGGCACGTTTTAATTATACAATATTTTTTGTATGCTTTCTTCTAATAACAAAACGTATTCCTCAGTTTCGCACAGTGCTCGAATAATGTTGAATTCAGACATTAAAAATATTCAAAACTACCTTTAATAGTAAAAAATTTCTACGATCATGGATATTTTCAAAAGCATTATGACGATTAAACAGCTATGATGATTAATCTGATCATTTGAGAAAAATTATAAGAAAAGCTTATAAGAAAATATAAAATTTCAATCTATTTCCTGCCACAAATCCCAATTAGGAAAACTGTCTATTTTGCTCTACAATTAGTTGTAATTGGTGAAATTTAGCAAATGGAACATGTTTTGGTTTTGAAAACTCTAAAGTGTATTCATAAAAAAAAATCCTGGTTTATTTTGTAAATTTGAAGTACGAAGCGAAAGAAATGAAAAATTTTCAGGAAAATCATCATAAAAAAAATAGTTTTTTTTTGTATTTTTTTTTTAAATTATAAGTTGATATTTAGATGGCGATTTGAATGTGATTCGAAACGCCATCTAAAAAGTAGAAGCCACTTTCACGAGCACTGGATTGAAGCATTTTAATCACTTTAAAATTGTCTTATATTAAGAAAAAAAAATATTTTTCACCAAAAATTAATTGATGATCGAAAAATTATTACATTTAAAATAAATGACTCGTATAAAATTCAATATCTATATATATATTATATAAATGAATGTTTGTATATTTGTTTGTTTGTTTTATTCCATTTCACCCCAACACCGTTCGACCGATCGCCACAAAAATTGGTATGTATATGTATTTTTTTGTCGAAAATGTCGTTGTATCATTAAAATCATTTTGCAACTTGATCTGACGCTAATTTAAGATGAAAAAAATCAGTACTAAGAATCAAAGATCTGAAGTTTGTTGAATTTAGTTGTCTTGGTTACCACTTCATAGAATCATACATATCAAAGTACTAAATTTATAAGTCAACGATCTGTTGCCATGCTTTATACTTTTGTTTTAATGAATTTAAATTAAAAAAAAAATTTGATTTAAAATTTAAGTCCCGAGCAACACCGGGTACTGTCCGCTAGTATAATATAAAGAAATCCAGCGGAATCAAAGTGCAAATCTATTATATAATATTATAGTCTTCATTTAACGAAGTTATAATTGTCGGTCGCGAAGAAGCTATTTATTTCTAAACAATGCCATCCATCGTCCCAGTTCCCATCGAAAACCGACCATACACCACGGTATAATATTAAAATGTATTTATATATGTATTTATTACGGCGACCTTGCAGGAATTCGCTTAATTGCTCCATTTGCGACGCCTCTTTTCCCATGACTAACTGTGAGAGTGGCCGTTCATTGTTCGCTGTCGTGTTGTTGTTGTTCTTGTTGTTGTTACTGTTGTTGTCGCCGAGGAATGTCCATTATCCGGCACCAGACGGAATTCGCTCGAAAATTATTTTTATTCAACGGCGCTAGAAACGGAATGGGATGCTTTAATGGGAATTGCAATAATATAATTTTTGAAGTTGTATTTCCGATGGGGCGTGACGCAACGGTAACGATCCATATGTAACGCTAGGTGCAACCGCGGGAGATCTGATTCATGTTTTTTTATTGATCGACATGCGAAATTTTATTTAATTTCATTCATAATTGAAGAGTAATTAAAAATATATATATTTCGTAACATTTTTGCATATTGAAAGTGAAATGATTTGATAATTTTCAGCTTGATTTTCTTACGAAATAAAAATTTGATATAAATAACCCGAAAGCAAACAAGCAGCTAATGAGCTTAAAGACAAGTAGCGTTAAAGTAAACCAATTTTCCGGGGCGTGGAAAACCAAATTTTCACGGCGACGAACCGACTTTTCCAATACGTACATGTACACGTGGAAAAACTCAACGACCACCCGGAAAACTCCCCTACACTATATAATATGGGAACTTCCAAAAGCACACAAAACCCACAGAGTATAGAACAGTCGAAAATTATTGAGCCCGAATATGTTATTTAAAAAACACATTTATTTCACATTTTTTGAGACAATTCCAATTTTGGAAGAACTTTCTGTAGTTATTGTTGTTTTTTACTTTGTTGTAAAAATATTTTTTTAGATTACATATTTATTGTATAAGGTTACATAGTGAGCTCGATTGACACTAATAACGTAAGCTACATTGATGATTTGAGCGACAGCGACAACATGAGCTACACTAATAACACAAGCTACATTGAAAACTTGAGCGACGACATGAGCGACACTAATAACATAAGCTACATTGACGACTTCAGTGATAATGACAACAAACGTGATACTAATAACGTAAGTTACATCGACGACTTGAGCGACAGCGACGACATGAGCGACACTAATAACATAAGCTACATTGAAAACTTGAGAGATAATTACAACAAAAGCGAGATTGATAACGTAAACAATACTGATAATTTAAGCGACAACGACGATAAAAGCGACACTAATAACTCGAGAAACAGCGACGACATGAGATTTGAGCAACAGCATAAGAATATTTTCTGAAAAAAACATAAAAATGTAATTATGGTGTGTCACTTAGACATATTATCGTTCATTGATGTCCCCATGCTCGCCATAAAGCTAGCCCTTAATTTATAATTAAAATATTAGCATCATTGTTGAGACATGAAGTACTTTACAGTTTAGAGTTTGAGGGCACGCGTTTTAGAGTCGCGTTGTCTTCCGAATGTTCGGTATTCAGTGGCGGCGCCGGAAAAAGTTTTCTTTTCTTTTCCTCTCTTTTTGTTATACATTTTTATTTTTCCTTTTCGGGAAAAACTCGCACGGGCGCATTTCCCTAACGGGGGAAAAATAAATTTAGCGTTTTCGCTTTCGTGCGAAATTGCACTCTCACGCGAACCGATCGCCCAACAAGAACTCTGTTTTCCATCTTTTTTATATTTATATGTATATATTTTTGAATTTTAAACGCTTTTATTTGGACATTAAAAATCATTATATGATCCAATATACTATCGTTTCTATAATATAAAAAAAAGCATTACATTACCTATAATTTATTTTTATTATAAAAAAATTATACACGATGAATATTCATTTCTAAACAATCGAATTCATGTTGGATAGTAATAAAAAGTTTGATTTAAAAAAAATCTATTCAGAATCAATATTTCGTCATCACCACCGAATCATCGATCATTCGAACGATCGGTAATAAACGATCGCTTTCCATTCCAGTGCCCCCAGTATTGTTGTTCGTCCGAAATTAATACACATTAAAATATACACGGTCTAATATTCCGCTTCGTATTTCGCGCTACGAGCAGTTGTTAAAGTTTAATATATTCGGCCATTATCATAAATCCAATGCTTATCCTCTAATGACCACAAATGTACTACCCAGTTTTGGAAACGTTGATTCGAATTACTACGCAAACACTGCTATCCCGGACAAGACAACGGCTCGGGACAATTTGCAGATTTCGAAACGGAATTATTATATTATGAGTAATGACGATTCGCAAATTATTTTTGACTTTTCGAGAAATGGGATTATCCTCGATTTTTTTTTTATATTTGGAGAGGTGCGTCTCGGGGGGTTTCCAAATCTCGACGGATCTGCGCCATATATTCGTCCTGGAATTAGGTTATCCTTTTCAGGATTCCTTTTGGTATTTGATTCGACATTCTTTATTCAATCACCGATTTACATATTACGTAGTGCCTATTCGAGCCTCGTTTGTATACACTCTATTGATTTTTTTTTTCGATGAAAAATCGACTGAAATATATATATATAGAAGTACGTTTCTTTTTTGATTTGTATAACATAAATTTTAGATGTCGATTTAATTTGATATCAAAAGATTTTATCTAATCGACTATTAGCTTAACCTTTCGTTATTGCAGTATGGAAAATCGGTTCATTATATTACAAATTCATAGAATTTTCATTGTATTACAAATCGTTTATTGTTATAGGTTATTGAAATTTATTCTATTGAAAAACATTGATCTAATACCATAGTCTTAGTAGTTCTATTTTATTTTCGGTATAATTTATAATTTTTTACCTCGGTATTGATGGTGTATAAAGTATTAATCATCGTGTATGAAATTCATTTCAGATTTCTTTTTTCCATATTTCATAGAAGGTTTTGTGATTTTTTTTTATTTAATGAGTATATCTTTCACTGTAATATTGAAATACTGACGAAAGTTTTTTAAAATAGTCTCACAATCAGATTAAAAGTATAAAGTTATGTAGATGTCACAGTTCAAGTGTTCACTTTTATTTGTTTATACCCATACTAGTTTCGGTGTACCCAAACTATCGATTTTAGTTTGGTTGTCAACTGTCAAATTTTACTTACACACATGTATAATTGCTTCTAAACTAAAAACAGACATCATAAGTATCATGCTTGGGTTAGGTTGAGTTAGCGTTTTAGCTAGAGTTGTAAAAACGTGTTCAAAACAAACTCTCGAAGTTCAAACTGACACGACGGATAGACACTACGCGTATTTCTCGATCATTACTTGACAGACCAATTTCTACCTTATTGATATTTAGCGTAAGAACTTTATCTGAGTGCAAACAACTTAAATTATCATACCACATTAACAATTAGACTAGAGAGTTTAGAAGGTGAATAAACAGGCTAGTTTGTTCGTATACAAACAGAGTGGACACTCAAACTGTGCCACATGCATATTTAACATGAGACTTGTAGCTTAATTTTAACCAGGCCCAGTTTTTGGGCAAGGTAAGACTACTAGTAAATATATAAGATATGGTAAGATATACTAGTAAATATGCCCGATGTAAATAACTGTGTTCGGCTGTGGTTTTGTTTAGAAACGGAAAAAGACAGAATGTGAAAAACCGATTTAGTGAACCCGAAATGTGTACCCGATGTGAATATTTAATATTTAATTAAAAAAATCGAAATAGTTCATTTGTTTGTAACATATAGGAAAAACCAGAGGCAGTATGTAATCAGCATCATATTACAGACGTTAACTGTTTACGCATAAAGACCATTCGAACGAACAGACAGACAAACAGACAGGCACACGGATATCTGTGATTATATATACTTTGCGATAGCAAAAATAAAAATGAAAATATTCAAATATCATTTTTATAGAGAGGGTATACTTTTTTCTTGATTTAGGCTCCGTGATTCCTAGCGAACCCTTTATACGGATTTTATACTAAAAAAATCGACAGTTTCACATATTATACATATAATTCATTTCAACCACTAAACCAAATTAACACGAATCACGCAAAGACCTCTGACCGCCGAAATTCCGCAAATTTTCAATTTCGCCTCCTGCAAACCGACATCACGTATCCCATTAGCGGAAGTGGCAACATTTGTATGTGCAATATTAAAGCTCTCAATCTTGGCCGGCCAGCGGATATTGGCCTTCGACATATAATATAAACCATTGTGTAACAGCGCCGGCGACAAGAAAAATGGAACGGCGGGGAATCCCCGGCGAAAATCTGATAATTGGACGAGGGGAGGGGAAGGGGGGGGATATTCAATTAAAGGACCCCGCCTCAGGATCGTTCCACTGTGTGTGCCACTGTCCGCACTAATGTGTGTTAGTTTGGAAATGGAAGAGGGAATTCGAAGGTTCAAAGGACGAAGGGGAAGAAGCTTTTGACGGAAAATGTTGCGTTTGAATTTTGAAATTTTTTGTAAATATTTGATTACTAGTGTATGGGCCCGATGTTAATAACATCGGCTGTGGATTTTTTAAGAAACGGAAATCGATAAAATGTGAAAACCCGATTGTGTGAACCCGAAATATGCAGGATTTGAATATTTAATATCTAATTAATAAAATCAAAATAGTTCATTTGTTATTGTCACATATAGGCAAAGCCAATAGTTGGTAGGTAATAAGCATCATATTATAGACGTAAACACACACACACACACACACACACACACACACACACACACACACACACACACACAGAGAGAAATCCGTGATTATATATAGAGGACTAGTATATAGGCCCGATGTTAATAACATCGGCTGTGGTTTTTTCAAGAAATGGAAAACGATAAAATATGAAAACCCGATTGTGTGAATCATCATCATCATAAAAAAAGAAGAAAAAAGTCGCGAGCGTCATCGAACAGACAGACAGACGGACGGACAAATACACACACACACATCGAATTCCGCTATTATATATAGGGGATTTATGTACAGGTAGTTCCCGACTTACGACGGTTCGTACTTACGACCAAAAAAAAAATATTTTTTTTTTATTAATTATTTTAAAAAAAATTACATCTCAAGCGGGTTTGAGAAATAAATACGGAGGAATTTAGAACCGTCAAAAAAATCGTATTGAAATAATTGACTGCTGCTATTAATTTAATTAATTAAGGAATACAAAAATTTGAAATGATTGACTCAAACAGTGAAAATTTTTTGGATGTTATTTATTTATTATTTCATTACTGTATTAATAAAATTAAGTGTAATAAAACTACTGAAAAAAATAACAATTATACAGATTCGACTTACGACCGAGGTTCAGGAACGTATCTCCGTCGTAAGTTGAGGACTACTGTATTTCGGGTGGAAATGGGATTTTGTTTAAATTAATTTCAAAAATTTTGAGGATTTTTAAATACAATAATCTTACTTATAACGTCAAGAGAGATTCCACGTTATAGGGGGTTAAGGTTTTTCAATTTTATTTTATTTTTTTAGATATTTATACATGTTAACTGCTTGTTTCAAATGCATTTGAAAACAATTTGAATTTGAATGCATTTGAACGATATAGGAAGGTTTACTGTATTTCTAATGAATAGATAATTTTTTTTAGTACGTTTGAGATGGTAGATTCAATTGAAGGTAAGGAAAACTTGGATAATTCCGTGATATTAAGCATTCGTTATCATTATTTGATATTTTGATATCACATTAAATAAATAAATAAAAAAACAGTTTAGTGTTAAAAAAATTTTATTCTTCAATGTTAAAATTTGGCATGTCTAATTTCATGATAGTTTACGGCCAATTCAAATTAGTATATCATAACCATCGCTGTAGAAATTTTAATAGGAAAATGCTTTAAAATTTTATTTACAGCTCGATTATATTTACTGATAGCAAAAATATTTTTTATGTTGGTCAAAATTCTTGTTTTATTTACCTGAATTATAAATGCTTCAGACAAAAAACAAAAATCGCTACAAAACATGTCTAGGCACGTGAACTTTTATCACTAAATTATATCAACATGAATTTTTGTATCTTCTAGTTCATATAGTTTTTGAAAACACGTTGATATTATTTAAAAAAAAAATCGATTTTGTTTTATCTATAATAGGGTAAAATCTCGTGGCAAAAGTATTACATAAATCAGAAAAGTGAACGAGAATGAGCGAAACACAATTTATATCCAATTTAAAAGTAATCATTCTTTTTGCACAACAACCTTGTTCAAATG
Source organism: Hydropsyche betteni (assembly GCA_028571205.2). Classification (NCBI taxonomy): domain Eukaryota; kingdom Metazoa; phylum Arthropoda; class Insecta; order Trichoptera; family Hydropsychidae; genus Hydropsyche; species Hydropsyche betteni. Next base: position 2,112,125 of record JAOXNN020000021.1, on the reverse strand, counting down.
CGAAAAAAAATTGCACAATCTCGAACCCGTATTTGCACAAGAGCACGCAAAGCCAAAGTTCAAACGACCAATTTGAAAACTTTTTTTCGCAAATTTCTCGCATGCATAACAAATGCACCGCTGCAGAAAAAAAAACCGTGAAAAAATCGCCTGAGGGAAAAGTAAAAAAAAAAAACACGAGGGGTTAAAAGAAAAGTAAAAAAAAAAGCGGGTAAAAAGGCGCGTTCGATTATTCGCGGTTGAACGCCCCTCTACTCCCCTGCCTTTGGCCCGCGAAGTGCAATTGTTTCGGCCATTGTCTTTGGCCGGATCGTTTCGCGCGCTCCCCACAATGGACTTTCCTTCCGGGACAACTTTCTTCCCTCCCCCTTCTGCTTTTGCTCTCACTCATTTCTGGAGTTTGAGCGAGTGATGCTCAATCGGTGGGGCGCTGAATCTTTTTGTGCAATCTGGGGCGGTGCGATGTTTTGAAGTTTTTATCAACGTCATCATCCTCTATATATAATCACGGATTTATATGTGTGTGTCGGTTCGTTTGAATGACGCTAACAACTTTTTCGCGAATATGGTTTTTATTTACAGTTAACGTCTATAATATGATGCTTACTACCTTTGGCTTTGCCTACATGTCGTAATGGTGATAATAACAAATGAACTGGTTTTATTAATTAAATATTAAATATTTAAATCGAGTACGGGCATCGGGCAGCCGATGTCACTACTGGCTTTGCCATTCCAATTTGGCCTGTATGCCCATTAAAATAACGGCTATAATTACTATTCACGTCATTCTCGAGTTCGAAAATCGCGAGCTCCAAATTAAGTCTTTATTTTCATTATAATAACGACTTTAATATTATCCTATAATCTTATATTCTGGAGATATTTCGCAAGGGCACGGTTATAAAATAATTTTGCATGGATATATTTAATTTTTATTTTATTACGTAATATTATAGTATGGTTATCAAATCACAGCCGATGTTATTAACATCGGGCCTATATACTAGTATATTATAAAGTCGGTATTTTGTTAATATTTTAAATTTCTGGTATTTTTTTATTAGTTAAAAGACAGAAATTTCTGTAAAGTTGGAGTATTGAGGGTAAAATAGTGAGAGTGAATCAAATAAAAAAAGCTTCAAAATATTTCAATATGCTTACATTCACACATTTCCGTTTGCTGATTATGCTCATATTCATTCTTATACATGAGCATGTTCATACGTTCACTATGGAGTATTATTCTAAAAATAAACCTTAAGAAGTTTAAAGATCAATGATAATTGACCATATCTGTCTATTAATCGCACTCCATGTCAACTATGAATATCTGGTGAATTTGATATTTTTTTTATATGACTAAATTAAAACGATGATGGACTGGTGTATAGTCCATCAATTAATGGACTTAATTACAAAGAGTAGAATATTTTATAACGAAAAGGTTTTCATATAATGATAAAATTATGATATTTTTAGTGGTAGTGTTGACAATCACGATGAAGTTTGTGGTAATTTATTATATTATAAACTTATAAGAAGAAAAATGTTGATTGAATCACAAATGTACTTTTTTTTAGTTGTAAATTCCAAAGGATTGAGGATCGTAGTTTAAGGGATGAAAGTGTCTGTAGAAATCGACCTACCTCCTGAAAAATGGGTAGGAACAATGCTGGAATGTTTCCCCGTTGCGAAAAAGATAAAACGTCTTGAATAACGGCTTTTCTAAGATTCTTATTTAAATCTTAAAAGTTTGTAAATGCAGACGAACTTGAGTTTATTGGGTTTGAGTCGAAATTAACCTTTTACGCATACCACAAACAGTTTTCCCACAAAAATCAGAATATAACATTTATATTTTCAAGGTAATAAAATATATAATATAAAATTATTCATTTCTATAACGATATAATAATAATGAACCCAATCTGCTTTTTAAACGAAGAATACGTAACAGAGGCTGAATGAGGTAAAAATCACATTTTTTTAAATTTAAAACCTATAATTACATATAATACATAATTACACACACACACACACACACACACACACACACACACACACACACACACACACACACACACACACACACACACAC
>JAOXNN020000021.1:2082314-2109924 GCA_028571205.2 Hydropsyche betteni | reverse complement strand
AAAGGAGATATTTTCAAAAAACTGATTTTAGGCGCCATTTTTCCAATATGGCGGCGTGAGCGAGAAAAATACGAGGTCGCAAAGTTGAAATTCGGAAAGAGCACATTAAAATCTATAAAATAACTTATTTTCAATAATGTATGGAAACTTTCCACAAAAAACTACCAAATGACTGGACTATAACGTCAAGATAGATTTAGGATTTTAGAAAATCAATATTAAATGATTTTCATTTTTCTTTTTTTTTTGATATTTTTACGAGTTAATTGTTTTTTTCAAACATTTGAAAAAAAATTAAATAATTTGAATTAAAATGGATCTGAAAAAAATCACATAGGGGGGATTACTGTATTCCACTCACGTCAAAAGAATTATTTGATGTTGTATTATCCTATATGATGTAATTTCGGTATTAATTTAAAAGGATTATTGCTTATTTATTGCATCATCCATTTGTAGATGTGCATTGTGCTTAATATTGTCAGAAAAATATAGAAAATTGAATGTAAATAACCATTATAATTTTCAACACTTTATTCACACAAAATAGCACACTGACATAGCTCTATACACAATTGATAAACTTAAATATAAAAAATAAAAAAACTTTATAATTATTATAGACAATATAGAAGATTTAATAAAATTCATCTTAAATTTAATAAATAACATAAATTATAAATTAGAATAAATTCTTATATTAAAGATGGAAACAAATCTGAGAGACTTTCGTTCCACAAATCTTGGAAATCACTGGATGTCACATCACTCAAAGGTGATTCGACAGATTCGTATCCAAAATCTGACAATAGCGTTGACGCTGGTGAAGCCGGATCTTTATGACTCATACAAGGAGACAAAAAGTTTGAATTTGGGCTAGGTTGCATCGGTGAAAGCAGTTCCAAATGATCACCATCAATATATAAAGGACAACTCAGGTTATTGAGGGTCTCTTCCACACTGGGTTCGGGTTTTACATATACATTCTCCATTCTTATTTCATCGTCCATTACGTCATCTTCGTCCGATATAACAATCGTAACACACTCGTCGTCTCCATCGTATGTATCATAGAACATATCTTTATTGAGTCCACTGTGTTCGACATCCATCTCTTCCTTAACGCTTTTAAGTGTATCGCCTGCTGTACTCGAGCTTATGCAAGGTTGTGCGTAGGAATGTTGTGCTAATATAGTGTCTGTGTTATTTTGTAATATGTTTATTTCTAAGCTTTCACTTTTGGCGGGTTCCACGTGCTTTGCTGGGGACCCCACCACTTCTTGTGAATTGCTTCTGCTGCACTCTCTGCTTCTTGTTTTCTGTCGGAGCAAAATATTAAAAGATTATAAGACATGAACAAAAAAAAATTGATCGATTCATTCATCGTACAAACTTACATCGTGGTTTGCTCCTTGAGCGTCTGCATCAATTTCTCTAAGTAGCTTGTCGGCCAACTGTTCGAGGCAATTGAGATACTCGTCTGAGTCGACTTGAGAGAGGATGTCTTGGAGAGAAGGAAAAGCATCAGCAGGGGGTAGAGGGTCGACATCGACTCCGTCCGGACAGCCGTCTGTGCAAATTCCTCCTTCGGCAGAGGACGGGACTCAGCAGATCCGCTGGAATTCGCTTTGACGACTGTACGAGCGGGCGCCGAAGCAACCTGCTTGCGCAGCTGACTGTTCTCACTCATCAATCTCTCGTTCAACTCTCTCAGACTCTTCATTTCGTTGACGAGCTTGGTGTTGGTTTCTTCTAATTTATTCAAACGCCCTTCCATCTCGTCCATCTTGGCTTTTTTTCTGTCTCTCGAAGTTTGGGCGGCAACTCGATTCTTAAGCTTTCTGAAAACAAATTATTGCAAAATGTTAGAATTGTTTCATATTCGTTTGGAAACGATGCAATATTTTCTGATTTTATAGTTTTGGAAATAATCGATAAATTATCATCATTGTCGACCCGTTGTGTATCCACTACACTTTATATGTATGTAATATTTAATACAAATATACTTTTGTTTTTTTTATTTGAAGTACAGTAAATCCCACTATAATGACGAGATAGGTTCGACATTATAGGGGGGAATTTAGGGAAATCAATAAATGAAACATTTTCATTATTTTTTTGGACGTTTTTACATTCTAATTGCTTGTTTCAAATACATTTGGAACAAATTTGAAAATGAATGAATTCGAAAAAAATGACGTTATGGGGGGGATGCAAACTTTATAGGGGTACTGTACATGTATATACAGTAATCCCCCCCTATAACGACCCAACAATTAACTCGTATTATTTGGGGGATTACTGTACAGTAATCCCCCTATAACGTCAAGACAGGTTCGACGTTGAAGGAGAAGAATTTAGGAAATCAATAAATGAAACATTTCCATTCTTTTTTTTTTTGAATATTTTTACGAGTTAATTTTTTTTTTCAAATACATTCGAAAAAAAATTAAAAAAATTTGAAAAAATTACGTTATAGGGGGAACGCCGCAGAAGTTATAAGGAGATTACTGTACTATCAAAGTAATTTCTACCAAAAAACAAAAGTGATCAATACCCCGCATGTACCTACACCCCCCCCCTTAAAATAACATACTACGTATTACGAAAACAACTTCCAACCAAAAACAGGAATCACAGAAACTCGTATACAACATCATGCATCATTGACATCGTTTTGTTTCGAATAACACCATGAAGAGTACGACGAAACGAATCAACCGCACACGAAACAAAGTAGACATACTTGCGCTGCAGTTTCTCTTCCCACGTGAGATGATCGAGCCTCCGTTTCCGGCAAGCCGGCGCGGGCGACATGGGAGACATGGGGGACATGGGGGACGCCGGCGAGGACAACGAGGAGAGAGGCTGCGCGGCCGCCAGGAACCGGGGCGGCAGGGCGATCATCACTTTCGACGCCATCCTGTCGCGGCGGGGGGGGACGGGACAACGGTCGGGAGCGCTACAGGCCGGTCTCCTTCGCGTCGATCGGCGGCCGGGGCTTCCGCAACAATGACATTCCTTTACAAAGCGTCAGCGTTTTTGTACACCTCCCACGACGAGGGCTGATGCAATACTGAAGAAATTGTGACACGTTGTGGCGATTTGCTATTGGTCGAAACGTTATTGTGTCATCGCAGACGTAACGTCTTCGATTTTGACCATTGCTCGTTCTGTTGCGCGTTATTTTTTTTTATCATTTTAAATTGAATAATTTATTTTTCTATTTATACTTAATAAATTGTAGGCAAAAAATTAAATGGTCAGTATTTTAATTGTGTTTTGGTCAAAATAAAATGGTCAGAATTTTAATCATTTTTTGGTCAAAATATTTCGGTTAAAATTTTAATCTAAAACGGTCAGAATAACATGATGAATTTTCAGAATAAAATAATAAATGGCCAGAATTTAATAACGATCAGAATAGGTTAGGTTAGTGTTCTTAATATTATTCTGACCATTTAATATGAATTCTGACAAACCCAGTTAAAACTCTGACCATTCAATATTTATTCTGGCCTTTTTGATTAAAATTCTGACCAAAACATGATTAAAATTCTGACCAATGTCAAATAAATTCTGATAAATGGGATAAAAATTCTGATAAAAATCATATTTAAATTCTAATCATTTAAATAGTAGCCTTTTTAATTACCGGTATATACCGGTAATTGAAAACAAAAATTGACTTTTTAAAAAAACAACACTAAAAATATTCGAAACGATTTTTTTTAATTTTATGGTATATATTAAAAATTTACCGGTAAATTACCGAAATGATATTCGAATTTTCGCAGTCTTAAAATCTATATATGTGTTTATCGATTATCATTTACTTACACTAATGAAAGTTAAGCTTCATATATTGAAATTAGATGATTGATGTTACCATAATTGGTAACATCTGGTATTATTGATATTATTATTGACATCAATTATTAATATAAAATTTCTGCAATATAATTTTCCGTATTTTAATTTTGATAGTTTTTCTTATCTTATTACATGTGACGATGAAAAATTTTCAGATTTGAAAAAACGAAACGTAATATCACGAAATATAAAATAAAATCCATTATTCACACAGCATAAAGATAAATGTTTGCAATAACGCTTCTTAATTCTTCTCACATTAATGAAAAACAAATATTTATCCACCAAAACCAACCGAAGATACAATCAAATTGCATCGTCTCGAACAAATAATTACAATCGCCGAAACGCGAACAAACACCATACGTTTTCCCGCTTTAAATTTCGCGCCAGAAAACACACGAAATAAATCCGCATCCCGAAACAAAAATATGGATTCCATCACATTTCCAAAAAGTTCAATATTGTAAAAATATCCGATACTTTCACAAAGGGTTCGATGCGATATAGATATTGTTTTCCATAAATCATTTCCTCATATTGCTTGTATATGAAGGTCCCGGGGATATAAAGTCGGGTCTCCTTCCACGCGGATAGTGTAAGTCTTGCTTTACATAAGGGTGTGTCCATTTTTGTTGAGGGGATGGCCTAACCCGGGCTTGTATTGCTATTCATACGATATGCATATGGCTTATGTAAGGGGAAGAAAATTGCGGGGGATTTTGAGGTGTGTTAATTTTTTTTGTTTGAACTTTGGTAAGTTGTGCGTTTAGAATGACTTTGTTGTGAGTTTAGATCAAAAATATCCTCGTATTTATCGGATTAAAATTTTAATACGGCTATAAAAAGCGATAAAACCACGAATCATCTTTTTTAGATAAAAAATTTCTACATTTTTCAATAATTTTTTTGATCAATTCTACGAAAAAATGGTTTAATATACTAGCGGGTAGTATCCGGCGTTGCTCCGGACTTAAATTTTAAATCAAATATTTTTTTTAAATTTAAATTCTTTAAAACAAAAGCATAATGCGGGCCGCGTATTTCCACAATTTTTGAACGCGCAACAATTTTTTTTTTATATAGGGGGGGACATTTTTTGCCGTTTTGGGTTCTGGGAACCCTATTTTTGATACAAAAACCTTCTCGACAAAAAAAAATACATATACATGCCAAATTTAAAGCCAACGGTCGAACGGTGTTGGAGTGAAACGCCGTCCAACAAACAAACAAAAAAACATCCATTTTTATATACATAGATTACAATTTATCAAATAAAGGGTTAAACCCAACAGTAACAATCTCAAAACAAACACCCATTAGATTTCAAAAGCGATCGATCTCCCGAAACGCCGAATCCCAAAATCGTCAAAGCGCACACAATCGAACCCGAAACAATACCCCGTCCCGGAAGTATTGTCCCGCGACGGAAGCGGATCCCGGGATTTCCCGGGCGAGACGCCGCGCTAATTCCTCATAAGCTTCGATTGAAATTCTCGCAGGATCGCTTAATCTTCTTTCGATTTATTGCGGCGTCCCGGCGCAAAAATCCCGGGATTTCCCGTCCGCTTGCACCGCGCCTAATCCGGAAGTGGCCGTTTGTACGGGATCCTGTGGGATTATGTCGCCGGGCTCCTTATCCTTTCTACGGGTTGTCGCTTGTTTTTTCAAAGGTTATTTATTGGCGTGCGCTTCGTAAAATGGCCTTGTTTGTTAGTGTAATTAAGGTGAGTGTTTTTTTTTTTTTAGTATGTAGAGTTAATTTTATTTTTGAAATGTGAAGATGTTTCTAGTTTGATTGAGGTAGTATTCAGTGCATTGAAAAAGTTTCGTTTCGTAATTAATTTTATTTTTGAAATGTGAAGACGTTTCTGGTTTGATTGAAGTAGTATTCAGTGCAATGAAAAAGTTTCGTTTAGTGACAAATTGTCTTTGAAAGTTGTAACGTATTCATAGGCTCGATTGACAATCAAAGTTTTATATACCCCAAAATCTCTTTTTGCACGGATTCGAAATAACACCGTCCAAGAAAAAGAACCGATTATTTTTTCACATTGATTTTTTTCTCTTTAACACGGTTTAAAAAAAATGAAATTACATATTGGACTGTATTATGTGCAAGTGATTTTTTGCAACAAAAAAAACAACAGAAAACGGGCACGTTTACTAAATGACTACATAATCATGTTAAATATATATTTTTAAATAATATAAATAATGAAAAATTATTGTTTTTCAATTGCGTATTACTAGTTGGAAACTACCCACCATTTTTATATGAACACCTTACCTTTTTTTGCACGGTAGTCTTTGGAAAATATCGCCCGTGCAAAAAGAGAATTTGGTGTATTAGAATCAGATTCCATTTTGGACTCTCGTAAACATGAATTTTAAGATACAAAAAGAGGGAAAGTTAAGCCATATGTTTTTTAATCTCGGATACAGCATCAATATTTGAATTTTAGAGAAAAAAAACCACAAACCATATATTTTCATTTTTTTTTTAAACTTACCAATAAGAAAGTAATGTAATTTTTATAATAATATGATATTATAATTATATTAATATTATCCTCCAACGTCTTTTTTTAAGGAAAATTGTATTTTTTTTGGGAAACTTACCTTTAGTCCTCCTTTATCCTCCTTCAGGGAAAATTATCCTTCTTTGTCTTTTCGAAGAAAAACTATCTTCTTTTCTGCTTTTTTAATAGTATAAAAACTATTTCGTTTTCAAATTATTTTTAAACCAATTATTATATTATAATAAATTTCCTCTTCTGACATTTTTAAAATCTGGTCACTTTATCTATATTCAAGTCAAATAAAAATTTATCATTCCACCATATCACTAAAATAAAATGCAAAAATAAATTATCGACATCGTAATTTTTTTATTTTTTTATTTACACCAAAAAACGAGAAAATACGAGATAAAACACTGCAAACATTGCAAACATTAGTCGTTTTGTATCGAAATTTTCAGATTAGAACTCCACGATTGCGGAATGATTTTACTGAAAAAAAATCGCGCACACACTTTTTTATATGTGATAATACGTAAAATGCGCGCGTTACGCTCGAAAAACATCAAATAATCATTCCTTTGTGGGGATATAATGTAAATAAAACACGCGAAAGCAAACCGTTCGTGCTTTATACATATTTTTTTTCAGCTGAAAAATAAAAAAAAGCAAAATCAAATCCCCCTATACTTTTTATACGCTCATATTACGTGCGCAAAAAGAAACCGGCGGCAATCCCATTTCGCAAAAACGGGGGATAAACTGTAGAAGAGATACAGGGTGCTCGGATTTATTTCGTTTTTCGCGTTTTCGTGAAATAACGCGAGTATAATTCGGTATCGCCGAAAACGAGCCACTTTTCAAATCCGCCAGAACATGAAAATGTATATGAAAAAAGATATTCCAATTTTGTTAAAACGTGAAATAATACGAAAAATGTGCGCTCCGGGCAAATAGGATCGTGTGAGTTTTCAGAATTCTGCGAATTTTTCGACGTCGTTTATTTAAAATTGCGAAAATAGTTCGTAGATACTTTTCAAGATCGCAAAGCTTGCAGAATGGATTTTGGAACGGGTTGTATAAAATTATTTGATGCATGCTCAGATTAAATGCTGTTTTATTTGTTTAAATAAAAAAAATCGAAAAGGAGAAAACTTCACATTTTTATCAAAATATAAAAAAGAGACTTATACCACTTTAAAAATAAAGGATTGATGATTATAATTGTAAAAAAAGTTTTATATGAAACTCAAAAAAATCCAAAATCATATTATAAAAAATTTTATTTCAGCCCCTCTCAAAAAAAATCTTATCTACGGCCTTGACTCTACCCCAGTGTTTCCCAAACTTATTTATACCACGCCCCACTTCAACGATTCAAAAATCTTCACAAACCAAAAATCTTATCAAACTGTATCAACGTAAAGCTATCGATTAACAATGTAACAAATTTTTATGATTTGCGCATTGCCCCCCCAAAAATTGAGATTAAAATTGTCCTCTAGTGGGGCATACAACCCACGTTGGGTATGGGTAGAGTCTACCCATAGATTCCATTCAACAAGTCACTCTAAAAAAATCTCATACAAACCCTCACCTATCAAAAATCAAATTCAAAACCCGCCCAAAGTAAACGAAACCGATACGAGCGAAAGCGCTCATTTCAAACCGCGCACCATAACAACCCCATCAACACTTTGTGCCCCTTCAGGCTATATAATAAACGTTTAAATCCAATCAAAATGAGTGGCGACAACAACGAGGCGGAGCGCGTTTATCCATTACATCATATGATGTATGAAACGAAAACCGATGATGAGGTCGGCCGAATAGTGTTTCAGAGGGCTGTAATTAACTCGACAATGGGCCCGGAGGGTAGAAACGGCCCGTTCCTGGCTCGGTTCGACACCCTGGAAGGCATTCGTGCTCAACTATTGTATTTAGGTTCATTTTTTTTTAAATTTAGTGTTTGATAACCTTCGAGCGGGCGCGCCCAATGATTTCACTTGAGCGGGCGCGTGTCGTAAATTCGATATCATCAATTTTTTTTATATGTAAATAGTGTTTTCTTTATATAAATGTTGGGAAATTACTGTGAGGTTTTGAAAAATGATAAATGATAGTACTTTTAAAAAATATATTGATATATTTGATATATATATTTGACTTTCTAAACAAAAAACAAAAAAAAAAAATTATCGACCTATCAGTCAGAATCAATATCTTATCCTTACAATTATTGCAAACCACCTCAATTGCAGAATGTTTTTTGCATGTAAAGAACTGACAACAACACTTCGTTGATGCTGAAGATATTTTTTTTTCCAGTGCACATGACATATTATACAAACACCGCATTTTGGAGGGATTCTTACGGAAATTCCCAAATATCAATCGATAACAAAAATTTCCAAGCACATCCGGTACGTCTATAGGTCGGAGAGGCATTGACTCTGGAATAGCTCAGATCTCGATGCTGGTAATTCAGTGATAAAAGTGGGAGAAGCGATAATGCGTATTCGTTACCAATTTTGCAACCGCGCGTCCGCTCGAAGGTTAAAGAAAAAGTTCCACAGTGAGTGTATGAAAGTCATACTTTCCATATAAAATTTATTGGGAGGGTATATCGATTTTATGCAGGAATTGCCTTTGTTGCACACCCTGGAACTTTATCTTGTATTAAACCTGAGTAAAAGTGACACTTTTCATATAAAAACAACCAGTAGAGAGTAAATTTCGTGCACTCTAAGCGAAAGTGTGAGCGAAAACTACTCCTCATATAAAATCGATAAACAAAACGTGTCCGTTTTATATATTATAGAAAGTGTCTATATTATTCAAACTATGCACACCATGGAGTCGTACCCAAAGTATGACTGAAAGTAAAAATTACACTTTCCATATTAAAATCGATAAAAAACGTGTCCATTTTATGTAGAAATTGTCTATATCGTTCATACAAATCATGGAGTCTTATCTTAAGCATAAAAAATAATAAACTAAATTTAAAAAAAGTAATTTTATAAAAATGTTGATTATCTCTTACTAGTCTATAGTTGGTGTTAGCAGACATTCAGTGGAAGAACTGTTAATTTGAGTAGGTGGGTTAACTAGACGTTTTCACACTACATGGAGTTGTTATTTTAATTTATTTTATTTCTACAAAAAAGAAGTTTCAAATTGAAAAATACTTTTTGCAGAAATAATCAAAAAGATATAACTTTTTCGTACTGCTTACTGAGATATACTTTGAAAATACACGCTGAAATTCTCATTCAGAACGTAATATGTTTTTTTTCATGATACATCTTCTAATTAGTATATAAAAATAACATGTCAAAAGTTACAAATAACTATTATATCGAAAACAGGTAATCTAAAATTAAACCCTCAAATTAATTAAGTGGCCCGACCCTGAATAATTAATAAATTAGTTTCGGAACCCGACTGGAACAAGTTCTCAGTTTCCAAGGAACTTAACTTTTACATACATTACGTATTAATATAATAAGTTCCGCTTGTGCGCAATAGTTCCTAATTAACCGGATTCATGAACTGCACATTTCACAAAAGATACCCGGGCTAATTAAATGCAATATACCGGTTAAAAGGACCGAATTTAAAAAACGGTAACTGCAAACTCGTTATGTTCAATAAATAAATATTTGTTGTAAGGTTATGATCGTGTGATTATTGATTAGTTAGTATGTGTTTTTTAAATATATTTTGGCGAGTTATACTCTATATAAAAATGTTTTATGTAGGATATACCCTGCATAAAAATTATATAGTTTATACCCTAAATGATTTTAGAATGGTTTTTATGTTTTTCGAAATTAATTGCGGTGAATCAAATTTATGCAATAAAAAATTGCGCATACTCATTTTTTAGTCCGAACAACGGCGTCCTATTCATATTTAACGAGTTGTGAATTTTGCGCAAATGCAAAGAGGCTTTGCACTATTCGAGTTATTAAGCTTTTGTGAGTTTTCTTTATTTTCTTTTGACGAGACAAACTCGACATTGCATTTTATGGAAAGCGTAATTATCATTCCTAAATTATTAAACAAATGCATTCACAATTTTGAGATTTAGTCACTGAAAGTAATTTTTTTTTTCGTTGTGTGGAAATTTTTGTATTATATATTTTTATCAAAAGTTTATTTGGAACATTTAGGGAGATAATTACCGGTGAATCGTTTAATCAGTTAACCGGTAATTGATCCAAATAACAGTTCGGTTATTTACCGTCAAAATTTTTTTTTGTTTTAAATATTTTTGAGTTGTCAGGTTGTATAAGTTGTCGGCTTGTAAAAAAAATGTATTTTTTTTTTTGTTTTTTATACAAAATTTAATTTACCAGTAAACCAATAACCAGTAAAAAAAAATATCGGATTATCGGTAGACAAAAATTATTCTAAATGTGGCCTCCTCAGAAATAGTCATAAAATAACAAATGATAAAATGTAAAAAATGAAAATGTTGATTGAAAAATCTAATTTTCGTTGAACAAAAGAATCACATAATGTTTTTGAGTAGAAAAAAACAACTATACATTTAGATACGCAAAATTAACTTCATTCTCAACAATAAAAAAAAGTTGAAACTAGGCACTAAGTACACAGAGAGCAAAGGACACGACAGAGAAAAGAGAAGAAAGCAAAGGGGAGGAAAGCGGTCGGAGGGGGGGGGGATAGTACGTCTCGACACTCGTACAAAAGTGATATCTTAAACAACAAGTTTGTAAGACATTAATTTAGATTGGTCTTTACAAAGAGGCAACGGCGCGCGCGAACAAAAGCCTTCCTCCGACGCCGGGGTTAATATAAAAGACAGTGTCGCCATTGTTTCGGCGCGCCAACCCCCCGCCGCCCCCCTCCCCCTTGACGTACCCTCCCTGTACCCTCTCTTACCCCCGCGGCTCGAAGGCTGTGCTTCGGCCGCGACAAAGAGGTGGTGCTTTTCAGAAAAAAGCTGGTGCTCCTTGGTCGAAGGGTTGCGAGGACGAGTGCACACTTGGCGGTGCTCGTTTTTCCGTCGACGCCTTGGAAGGGTGTGTGGAAAGATGGTAGTCTTTTGTCGGCTGGTTTATTGTTGTTTGCTTGACTAATGAGCGGTCTTTTCACTTTGTGTTGTCTATATTTTTTTTAATTAAAATAGTTGCGGTATTGGGGTATCTGCCTTTCGTAAATTCTGTACCTTTGGATGGCTCGCGGAAGACATATTTCGTTAAAATTTTCATCGCTTCGCCATTCCGTATGCTTTCCGGAAAGCAGTCCTTCACGATTGCTTATTTCGAAGGGGAAGCCCACCATCCCGCCTGTTACATGCACCCCACTCTATGCCAGCTTCCTGAGTCGGCTTAGTTGGGTACCAGCAACACTAGGCAAAACTACGGGCGCCACATTTACATTTACTGAGAACTCTACATTTAATTTTTAAGTAAGCAATTGCGAAGGTCCTGCTTTCCGAGGCGAGGAAAATTTTAGCAAAATATGTCTTTCCGCGAGCCGACCCTCTTGGTGAAGGTACAGAACGCACGAAAGGCAGATTTCGAGGACACGAGGTCAATATTGGAAGATGGCAAACGATCGGGAAACCCGAAAAACATGTCTTTTCTCTCAATTTCTGCCAGAGAACAAGACCGCAGGATATGATCTGGGTCCTGAATCTATTCGCAGGCACAGTGAGGGTCATTTCGCAAGCCTAGCTACGTGAGCTTGGCAGCGAACCTGTCAAATATTGCGAGACAAAGTGATCGGGCACGACCCATGTGTAATCCAGACTCCGCCTGATATCCGGAAAGAAAGAGTAGGTGTGCCGACCAGTTACAGCCACATCCCATCTCTTCTACCAGACGTCTAGGCTGCGATTGCTTAATCGAATTAAATGTAAAGTTCTCAGTGAATGTAAATGTGGCGCCCATACTTTCGCCTAATGTTGCTGGCACCCAACTCAGCCAACTCGAGAAGCTGGCATAGAGTGGGGTGCATGTAACATGCGGGATGGTGGGCTTCCCCTTCGATTACACGGTATTGGGAGTGTCTTTCGACACCCATAGATCACCTCAAAGAGATTACCACCTTGACCATAGCGACAACTGAAACTGAAACAACGACTGAAGTGATAGAATGTATATAGGGAGGAGAAAGAGGAAGGAAGACCAATTCAAACGCGTGTTCGGCACATAGTGGTGTACCGAACGCCGACGACCAATTGTAATTATTGTCACAATCAATCGTAACGCCAACATGATAAATAGGGCTCGTAGTCGAAATAATTTTTGGATTCGTCTTATTAACGAGAAGTTTAACTCTCATTTTCCGGTCAAATATCTTTTAGAATGCATATATTTTGATTCTCGTGCAAAATTCGCGCATTATTTTTTTTATTTTTTTAATGTATGTTTAAATTGTTCACGTATAATTGTTCCGTTTTTTTCAACCTAATGCTTGACAAAAAACCGTTATTTTTTCTAAAACAGCAGTAGGCATGATACATTTTTTTAAATATAAAAAACACGTCCGTTGATACACAAAGGGTCTACCCTCTAAAAAATTATATTTGATTAGCAAAATACTTATTTTTAAAATTATATTATATTCAATACACAATATTACTAATACGCCAGAGGTTGTCCATATACCAGTTATTGACTACTTCTAAGAAAAACGTGAAAATTAATGTTCTTAAAGACTATAATCTTTCAGAAAGGGTGCGATAGATTAACGGTTTATTACATGTTACCTATCTATCGAAAGAATATCGTCTTTAAAAACCTAGTTTTTAACGTTTTCTGAAAAATGACCAAGCATCGGTATTGTCTCTTTATTGATGATACAAATTATATTATTATAAGATTTAACAAAAATAATTACCTTTGATAAGTAACGCAGAACAAAAAAATCAATCATATTATATTATATAAAAGCTTCACTCCAAACAATAATTTTTCAAAACTAACATTAAAATTTTGAAATAAATCATCACTATGCGAACAGGCATACGACAAAATTCAAACAACGCAAAACAAAGTCGTTCTAGTTGTACCAGACACTAGACCCGTTGCATAAAACATGGGTCGACTGTAAAACGTTCTGGAGAACGACACGCGTTTGCATCGCACGTATATACACAAATATATATTATACGTATATACGAATATCTGCGCATACAACCTGTAAGGGTTTCTATACAATATTTACAAAAACAGCGAATGCGAATTTGGCAACCGTGTGACAAATCAAAACGGAATTATTCACGGCCATGAAAGTGGCAAAACGGGACGCGTTAATGGATCCGCGGTGTGGAGATACGGAAAAGCGTAGTGTTCGGCGCAAACTGTTTGAAATTTGTATAATTATATTCGCACGAATAAAATTTCAGTAGTTTTTCGTTTGGCCGAAATCGTTGTTATATTAAATTATAACAATATGAATTATCGTATGAAAGAAATTCAAATCATATTCGGATGATTAATATTCAAATACACTGTCAACCGAATAATGATTATAATATTTTAAATCTCAATAATTGATGAGTATTGCGAAAATTATAACTAAAATTAATATTATATGTTGCTTTCCTGAATACCATCTTTAAATTTATTATCACACCCAAAATCACTGTTTTGGTCCAAATGCACTATTACCTAAGATATCATCATTAATCTCATCCTCATACCTAAAACTATTTCAAAATTATCCCATAAACTGCATTACTACATTCATATCATCACTACATTCATCTACATGTATAAAACTAGTTCAAAATCACTCCATAATCTGCCTTTATCTGAGATATCATTACTAAACTCATCTTCATATCTAAAACTATTCCGAAATTATCCCATAATCTGCTTGTTCTTAAGATATCATTAATAAACTCATATCCATATATAAAATTACTTCAAAATAACTCCATAATCTGTTTTTATCTGAGATACTATCACTAAACTTATCCTCATACCTAAACTATTCCAAAATTACCCCAAAATTTGCTTGTATCGAAGATATCAACAATAAATACATCTTCATATCTAAAATTACGTCGAAATTACCCCTTTCACCTAATATACCATCTCCAAACTAATCAACATACCCAAAACTACTCCAAAATCTACTTCTACCCTCAAATTATTATATCCTATTCAAAAACTCAAATTAATCCTTAAAAAGTTAACATTTATCGCATCAAGTCTAATCACATAATCCGTTTTCTATTGTCGTTGTCACAGATAGACAAACAGATTTCCATTAAAAAAATAAATTTTTTATACGTTGAAAATGGCGTGAACATTTCCAGGAACGAAAGTGCATTCCTTTGTGTAGGAATATCAAATGGGGGCGCGCAGGTAAGTATCTGAAATCACGTTCTGGAATGACATTAATAAATTCTATCGATAGCGGCTGAAATTGGTCCCGCATTTCCCTCTCTGAAACGAACTCAAACGGCCTTAACACGAACCGAACGTCGATATTTGTTTCATTCCCCATACACAAAGGGTTAAAAAGCGTTCTATTTTACGATTTTATACGCATTTCCCGGAAAGATAAGATTTTTCTCGGGAAAAATATATTTTTAGTGTTATTAATATTGTCTTCGCTTTTCCCGATGCTAAACTAGCACGAAAATCAATCGGAATATAAAATTTAAATATTATAATATTCTAATGTGTATTTCATTTTTATCGATTATCAATTTTAACTTTTAGTCAAGTGTGAATAGGAATATTATTAGAAAAATCGAATACTGCTGGTTAATTTTTATAAATATGTATAATATCTCTCATCGTTTTTTGATAAATAAAAAAAATCATATACCAATAGTTCGATCGTTCGATGTAGCCAAAGTAAACGACAACTAATATGACAAATAGATAGAAATATTCGAATTCCAACGGTTCTACTTTTTGGTTTCACCAAATTAAGCGACAAATATTATATAAAAATATTCAAATAATCGAAAACCGAAACTTCAAACGCATCAATTTATATTTTCCACAGAACTTAAGAAACACAAAAAACGACTAATATTATAGATGGAAATTTTCAAATAACCGAATATTCACGGTTCAACTTTTTGATTTCACCAAATTCAGCGACAAATATTATAAAGAAATATTCGAATAATCGATCATCAATACTTTGACCACTTCTATCAATATGTGCCACCGAAGTTAAGTGACATACAATACGACCAATAGATGGAAATTTTCGAATAATCGAATACCGGAATTTCAACCACATCGATTTATACTTACTACTAAAGTTAAGCGACATACAAAAAGATCAATCGATGGAAATTTTCGAATAATTGAATATCAGAATTTTGACTATATCGATTTATGCTTACTACCGAAGTTAAGCGATATACAAAAAGATTAATGGATGGAAATTTTTGAATAATCGAATATCGGAATTTTGACCACATCGATTTATACTTACTACCGAAGTTAAGCGATATACAAAAAGATCGATAGATGGAAATTTTTGAATAATCGAATATCAGAATTTCGACCACATTGATTTATACTTACTACTGAAGTTAAGCCATATACAAAAAGGTCAATCGATGGAAATTTTCGAATAATCGAATATCGGAATTTTGACCACATCGATTTATACTTACCACCGAAGTTAAGCGACATACAAAATGACCACTTGATGGTTGTATCCATATATCAAAAAAAAATCAACCAACTTATACATCCACTGCATACCGCTTAAATACCTCCAGCCCCCGAATTCCAGCGCGCGCTAAAACCTTCAGAAATTTCAAAATGGCGCCGGAAAGCATTCCGGTCAGGTGCGACCGTAAACACCGGTCCAATCTATATTACAATCAATCCTCGGAGTGGCCTTTCAAATCTTCGGTATATTTTTGCGCGGCCATTTTCGGCGGTACATATGTCGGAGGTGGAGCGGATCGATTTCCCTCTCTTATTATTCCCGTCGAGTATTCCATCTCTCACATCATCCGCCATATTGGCCCCACACTAACTTGCCTATTGAACTTCCAAATAGAATACAAATACGCGCGCGTTAGGGGGAATGCGGACATGTGTTTGGAAGTCGTTATTTTTTTAAATAAAATACTAGCGGGTCGCACGTCGACTGTCGACGGATACGTGTTTTAGTTTTTAATGAAATATGAAGTTTTACTATTGGCAAATACATCACGAAATATTAGGTGGAAGTAATACATATAGTATTTTAAATGATGCATGAAATTTTCAATAAAGACTTTATTAAGTGATTATTTATTTAAAATATAATTTTTATCGTCATTTAAAACTTCTGTCTTATTTTGAATTCTTTTTTTGTAAAATTGTATCGGTTATGATTCAAAATATGCGGAAAATTTATTTTTCACCTCCTTTGCATTTTTTTAAATTTCCCCATCTAAATAATTTTGTAACTACCTAAAAAGATAGTGATCTGATGGCGCAAAATCCAGAGACTACGCAAGATGTTGAATTGTCTCCTACCCTAACATTATAATTTTAACTTTCGTGATTTTCGAAATATGTATTCGTTCATATTATCTTCGTTCTACGTACAGCTGCGTCCATTTATCTTATTTTCACACCTTGTCAATTTTTGATATATTTTCATGCACACTATCATAAATTTGTACCAATAATTTTTTGAATAACCGGTAATCCGGTAATTTTAATTTCTGATTTATTGGAAAAATAAATCTATATATAAAAAAATGGATGCTTGTTTGTTTGTATATATGTCATAGTTCAAGTGTAAACTTTTGTTTATTTACATCTATACTAGTTTGGGTATACCCAAACTATCGATTTTAGTTTTAATTTCAACTGTCAAATTTTACCTACATATAATTGCGTCTAAACTAAAAACAGACGTCATAAGTATCTTGCTTAGGTTAGGTTGGGTTAGCGTTTTAGCTTGAGTTGTGGAAACGTGTTCAAAACAAACTCTCGGAGTTCAAGCTAACACAACAGGCAGACACTACGCGTATTTCTCGATCATTAGTTGAGATACCAAATTCCACCTTATTAATATTTAGCATATGAGCGTTATATGAGTGCAAAAAACTAAAATTGTAGTACCACCGGAACAATTGGACTAGAGCATTTAGAAGGTGAATAAACAGATTAGTCTGTTCGTGCACAAACGAAGTTGACACTCAAACTGTAACATATATTATATAAGACGGCGTTTCACTCCAACACCGTTCGACTAATCGCCATAAAAACTAGTATGCATATGTGTTTTTTGTCAAAAAAGTTTTTTTATTATTAAAATAGGGTGACCATATTTCCCAGAATCCAAAACGGGACGGTCCGCAAAAAAATTTTTCCCCTATATAAAAAAAAAAACGACTGGAACGCCACGTATGATTGTAACAATACGCGGCCTACTTTATGCTTTTATTTTAATGAATTTAAATTTAAAAAAAAATTTGATTCAAAATTTGAGTCCCGAGCAACGCCGGTTACTATCCGCTAGTTTTATATAAAATCGTGGAAAGTCAGAAAAAAGTAAAAAAAAAAAAAACCATAAACATACACGACCCAGAATTTCATCAAAATTTTTTTTAATTACCCATAAATTATCAAACTATTTTTTTGGATTATTAACCCCCCTCCCTAATATTAACCTCATGAAAAAACACATTTTCCACAATTCAATTTAATACAAATACGAAAACATATACGGCGCACAAATAAATTTCGAATCGAACCGATTCCTCGCGACAAGAACTAAACAAACACGACGAAAAAAAAAACAGACAATACGCGAAAAATAAATAGATAAAAAAGGCGCAAATATCGATAGCCCATATTCGCAGTCTATTTGCGAAATAGATACGCGCCAAAGTTGTGACATGCGGCGCGAAAAATATCCGCTTTCGGCCAAAAATTGACCCGCACCTGACGCTGTTCTCTGCCCTCGAATACATTTATATTTATTTATTTTTGTGTGTATGTGCGTTTTTATATATTTTATTTTTATTCGTCGGGAAATTCGCTCGCGAAAGCAATCAGCCGCGAGCGTCGTCAGTCGAAGGATCGACAAATAAAAAAGGCACCCATCTTTTTTTGCGAATCGTTTCTCTTCAAGGTCGGATATTTGTAGGTTGTATTTATTTTTTTTTGAAAGGCCCTATTGAATTTAGTTTATGCGCTGAGAAAATTTCGGCATATTTCGCGAAAAATTTGTATTGAATCATTTTTTTAAATCGATAGTTTAAAAAATACATGTTTTTAATATTATTATAAGATTTTCTATTTTTAATCGGTAAAATATCCCCTATATAATCACGGATTTCTGTGTGTTCGTGTGTGTGTTCGAATGACGCTCGGGACTTCGGTTGCGCTCGCGACTATGGTCTTTATGCGTATACAGTTAATGTCTATAATATGGTGCTTATTACATCGGGTACACATTTTGGGTTCACACAATCGGGTTTTCACATTTTATCGTTTTCCGTTTCTTAACAAATCCAAAGCTGATGTTATTGACATCGGGCCTATTTATTAGTATTATATATAATAATATAATAGATTAAAATATTACTAGAAAAGTAATCAAAATGTTTAATTCAACGTAATTATTGTCGTATGATGAAAAAAATACTGGATTATAATACAGTGAACCCACCTATAACGTCCTCCGATAACGTCATTTTTTTCAAATGAGTTTAAATTCAAATATTTTAAATTTGTTTCAAATGCATTTGAAACATGCAATTAACACGTAAATGCCCAAAAAAAAGGAAAAAGTTTAATTTATTGATTTCCCTAAATTTCTCCCTATAACATTGAACCTATTTCGACGTTATAGGAGAGTTTACTGTATTTAAAAATAATCAAGTTTGATAAATTATAAATTCATGAAAAAATTTAGGCTAGTGGTTGATATTGTTCTCGTGATTGACCATTTGTCAGAAAAAAGTAAATCTTTCGAAAATTTCAAAAATCGGAATTTATTTTTCGATTGATATGCTGTAATATACGACCTATCAATTTGCACCTTTTCTGAAAAATTAACCTTTTTGAAAACCTTGTTTTTTTACATTTTGCTGAAAGGTAATCGATTATTAGCACATGGTCAATCACAAATGTCATTACCTAAAAATAGTATTAAAAACTTCTTAAAAACAATTTTCAAAACCTTAATTATTACGTTTTTGTCAGATGGTCAATTATAGATTCATGATCAACCACTGGAGCATTACTTTTGTTGAATATATAACGAAATTCGCATGATTGATTCAAATAGTGACATCTACCGGTAAACATGTAAAACTTGATTTAAGTTGTTATTTAATTGTCTTTAAAGTTACAATAAAATAGTCAGTTGTATTTGTGGCAACACATCGTGTGTTTCTTTAACTTTACATACAAACATGGTATTGCTCAAAAAAAAATAGTGATACGTAAAAAAAATAGTTAAAAAAATAATTTTCAAAAAATTTAAAAAATCCTATTGAAATTTTGATAATTTCAATGAAAATCACATTTAAATAATTAAACGTACACCGTCGAAAATAAAATTTAAATAAAATATTAAGCGAAATTCCCGAGGCGCTTTCGCTCGCGAGAGTTTTCCACGGGAAAATTTCGAGGAAATTTACTAATCCGCCATTACGTATAAATTTCCCATTTTCCCAAAAGGGTTGAACCATGGACGGTGGCGAGGGGGGGGGCTGGTCCAATTTTCTTGAGGCAATTGTAAACACGGCGACTAATTGCTCCGCACTCGGAAAACGGCAAACACCGAATTAGCTTGAATTTCCCGGGCAAAATACGACGTCGCGATGCAAATTTTCCAATTTTCCCGAGATGCGGGCCAAAAGAGGGTACTTTTTGTGTGTGAGTTGCTTTGCGCCGCTAACGAGTGCATATGATGATTATAAATGGTGATTTTCTGAGAAGGAAAATTTGAATGAAGTTAAATACTGACATTGGTTTATTTAAATTTTTTTGAGTATTCGATAATACTTGTATAGCGAAAATGTATCATCAGCATATTTTTCCTAGACATAAAACATATTTCGATTAGATTAGTTATTTTTTGATAAAATTTATAACGTTATGTGAATCATTATTTTTATGTGGATAAATTAAAAAATTTTCTTCTTATTACTTTCACTACAAAAGTTAAAATTTTGTAATGAAAGTATATTTTTACTGACGTTTTCAAAAAACGCTAGTAAAGATGTACTTTCACTAATAATATATCTTCATTATAACAACGAGGGCTTAAAACTATAAAAAAAAAACTGACATAAGATGATCCAGATCAAGACGTCAATATTATATACCATAATGTAATATGTGACTATTTCAAAATAATTTTAAAATTATTAAATATTAATAGTTCATACAAAAATATAAGCTTTGAAATACGAGCTATGGAAATTCATTTGGGAAATGCGTTTCACTTCCGCATTTGTGAATATTTCATGACGTGTCCCACTTGACATTTTCCGAGTTAAAAGGCAATGGAAATGACACATATAAGATAAAGATGTCATTTTATCTTCGGAGCCCTTTGTGTTTATCGAATTCTGTCCATTCGTCTGTCCAAAGATAAATTTTCATAGTGTTTAATAAAGCCTCATTTGCATACTCCGCTTTTTCATTAAAACCCAATCTGAAAATCTGTCATAGATTGACCGATGACTTTTTTATTATTTTAATTAAAAAAAATCAATTACGGATATAAATAAACGCGTCCATTCTATTGATTCATAAAATATGGACGGTTTTTTTTAATTTTTAATAAACGTTTCAGAAAATAAGTCTTTCTTTCAGAATTGTGTCCGAGTAAATTATAAATTTGTTTTTCCCCACAAAAATTGCTCTGTTTCAGTTAAGTGACTTGATTAAATATTAAATTCGAATATCGTTTTGAAACTGGATTTGAATTTTTTAAATGTTGCAAAAACGTGGAGCAATTTTGTTTGCACCGATTTAACGTTTCTTAATTTGGTACAGTCGAATCGGCGATTCTTCGTCGGAAAAGGCACGCCCATACAATCAGTGGACGATTGAGAAACGCTGGTTGTACATTTTGAAAACCTTTTTAAAAAAACAGATTTTTTTTTATTGCAATGAAATATTAATTTAAATGAAAAACGCGCGGCACTCTCACGTAGCAAAATTGAAGCTTCATAACATCAAATAATTAATTAGGTCTAAAGTTAATATTTATCACAAATTTTTTGATTCAACAAAATAATATGTGGCCTGTTAAGTATCAATGGTTCTAAGACTTCGTTTTTAATTATAATAAATTTAATTAATTAATTTTTAATGATACAAAACTTCATCATTTATATCAAATATTAAAAAATTTCCTAATTTTAAATATCATTTAGATATCAACATATTTCATACATCAATATAAAGAAATTTAATTAGAGATGTTTTCAAAAATATTTGAAAACATTGAGCTTCGCTTTTTTTTTTAAGAAATATCTAAAAACTCTAACCTTCTTTTACTTCGGTAATTTTTGGACAGCTAATCATGTATTTCTAATAGTTTTTAGAATATATAAACGAACAAAAAAATAAGAGAATTTAATTTTCATTTGGGAATGATTAGTGTGCAAGTACAATATTTTTGATTTTTTCTTAAAAATAAAAATAAAAATAATTACTCAAAAACTATGATACTTTGGACTAAGATATACCTATATGATTTAAAGTATCCCAAATAACAAGAACTATCACCTCTTTAAAATTCTTGACCTTTGAACCACCCTGTATATTATTTAATGACAAAATGATCAATAATAATAAATCATAATTCACAAATCAAATCAAATGATAATTCATATATCATAATAAGTCAAATAATAATAATATCATAATATCATTGGTCAAATATTTTTTTTATTAATTACCGATCTGCACTCACGCCCCTATAGAAGTTTCACACCAAGATATCTCCCAAAAATTGAGAAGCCCTGCTTTTGCCTTATTCATAAGATCCCCGAATATTTCAAGTTGCGCGATATTCTTTCAGACATTGTGCAATTTTTGACACGTATAAGTGCCGGGTATTTTTCTCGCATGAAAGAAAATTACTCTTTTGAAAAATTACGCCTCCAAGTTCTTCGGACTCCATTTAACCCTTATGGCGACGAGTTTATATATAAATTAGTTTTTTTTTATTTTCACTTCGCATTTAAAATCGTGTCATAAATTTGTTATTTTATACGGTGGCCATATGCGCACAACGTTTGAAAATTTCCGTTTAATTTCGCACAATTTCTATCTTGAAATTTTAAAATAGATTTTAAATTTATCATAATCGTTATTACTATTATTATTATTACTTTTATTGTCATTATGATCATCATCATCATTTTTATTATTATATTATACTAATGGATAGACCAGTAGATCATCGATGAACAATTATTTACAAAAATCGTTTGAAATTTATTATTTTTCAATTCAGATCGACAAAAGAGCGCGATGTTCAAACATCTTCTTAATGTTGCTGAGTTTCTAACATTCATGTTTTCAAATATATTTTTACGTTCATAATCATCAATATTATAATATTATATCATATATGTGGGTAGACCTTGTCGATCATTGACGGAGAGATGTTTCGAAAAATCGTTTGAAATAAAACAAAAAAATTAAATTGTATGATAATTTGATTCATATCGACTAATATAGTCCCAAATATTATATTAACGGGTTTATTTTATCGTATTTTCATCATAAAGGTTATTTACAAGGATTATCACTAAAAATTGATAATAATCGAAATTTTTACCATACTTTTTTGACTGCTCTATTCATCAATTTCATATAAGTGACAAAACAGAATCGATAGCTCTTAAAAATTATATTAATTATGATATTGCATAAAAATTGATTAATTTATTATTCGACAACATATTTCATTCAAATTTAACACGAATGGCGGCTTTTCATGTTCGATTTATATTTTATGATACTGACGAGTAATAAAAAATATGTTTTATACATTTTACATTCTCAGATAACGATAAATTAAATAAAACGGAAACCGACACAAAAATAATATTTGAATGAGTCATTAAAATCAAAACAATATTTTTTCGAATATTCCGAGAGTCAAATTGTAACAATAATACAGATTAATTATGGACATTGTAAAACATTCACGTGTCATCCAATCTTGTCCGTACAACTTTATGGTTGTCGTTTCGACTCCAAAGACATGTTCATCCGTTAATATTTATACAATTTAGTCGTTAATGGCTTTATTTGTTATAATAAACGACTAGCGTGTCGTTGTTATGGCCGATTTATACAATGTCCAATTAAAAATGTCTATCCGATCGTTTTTTTTCCGCGTTAATCGAAACGGTCAAATGATTCGGAATCAATTCGAAGTTATTTGACGTGATCTCAGCGTGACATTTGTTTATGACTCAATTTAACAATAAAAATTTGAAATTTTAACTTTTCAGTTCAACTCACGTACATTTCAAATTTTCAATAATCGAATGCTTAATTCAACCAAAGCATTAGAAGCAAAATCGAACTTATTAGTAAAAGTTCATTTTTATAAAAAAAAAATCGTTTCTAAAACTCAAAAATATGACACAAATCAATATAAGTGCATCTAAAAATACCTGAAAAAAATTCATCAACGACCGAAACAATTTTTTTTTTTCAATTATTATTCCAATGATATTTTTATTTTCATGCAGACGTATGTGTATATCTGAATCGGCTTTCGCTTTTCATCAAAAGCACATTGTCCCATTCGTTTCTTTTCTTCAAAAAAAAAGTAGAATAGAAGAAGCGTAAAATTCTCGCCCTCTTGTTTTCACCCCCTCTACGAGTTTTGATTAAAAAAAGAAAGCATCTCTCGGATCAAAGAACAAAGGCTCTACTGCATTGAATGTGTTTGCGAAATCTGCGTCCCTTTTGTTCGTATTGAAAAACTGGTAGTCTACACTTTGATTTTCCTTCGTTTCAGAAAAATCATAATTTATTATAATAGATAATTTTTTTTTATAAAATGTATTTTTCGTTGCAGATTGAAAGGTATATTGAATAATTATTTTTAATTTTTAAATATTAAAAAAAAATATGCGCATGGTCTTCACGTTTGCTGAAAGATCCTACTTTAACGCCGTTCTTAAAAAATTAACTATCCCAAAATCTATTCAAAAACATACTCAAATCAGACATGGCCTAGCAGACGAAAACCGACTGGAAGAAAATTAACTAAACAAATCCGATCGGCTGAAAATAAACTGAACGCAGATCAAGTAGACGAAAGTTTTTATAGCATACCGTTTAATTCAACGCATATATACATAAGTTTCACATCATAAAGATATAAATGCAGATATACATATTCAACATAAGATGGTGAGTAACTTATACACATACAATATGAAAATTATAAACAGTTTGTTTTCGGCCAATTGGATTCCTGCTGTTGGTTTTCATCCACTTGACTTGTACCGTACTCAAATTTTTACAAGAAAACGCATCATAATCGTCATGTATTATATGAAGGGTTCGGCAGTAAATAGTGCTAAGCGCCAAAATTACAAATCTGAGTTTCTTTTATTTAGTGCAAAAATTAGTATTTTTACTACAGAAATCAATAAATATTTCCAAATTCTCTCAAAAGATGACAGTGCTATATCGGGTTACTCCTAGTTTTATTTGAATCTAAGTGCTTGTAAATTATTTTTTGAAAACAGTTTTTTTAATATCTCAAAAAGTGACAAATGTCGCTTAGCACTATTTGCTGCCGAACCCCTCATATTATACTATACATTCTCGGTTTATTGTACGTAACTTTCCATACGAAAGTATAATATCAAAAATGGCCGGTCACCGGTGACCACGGCGGTTACGGAACACACAAAAATCATCTACAAACCCCCCAAAAAAAAAAACAACACCATTACAATTTCATACACAAGTCCACCCCAACTCAACAAACTTTAAGAGTCACCGGAAAAACTTGACGCGTCCATGCAAAGTTGCGGGAAAATTTTCGGACTTAACCCACTACTGGCGGAACTTTTCCGAAAGGGTAAAAAAGAAACAATTTTTTTTCGCAACGTGTAAACAACGTTTTACAAGCTCTCGCGTACGGAGCGGGCATAAATTACGCGAGTTACGCCGCCGGATAAGGGATGCACGTCCAACCCCTAAAGGGTGTCCCGAAAAAAATAAAATGAAATAAAATGAATAAAAAATATCCACGCCGGCCCCGAACAGGTGAGTTGACGCGGCCCGCATACTAAACGGGCGGGTATAAATATTAAAAAATAAAACTGCGTCATAAATTCGTACGTAATTATAATAAAACATATTTCGCGTGTTGGGCGCGAGTGAGTGTGGCGACGTATATTTTTACAGTTGGGTATATTTTTATAGAATTTTAAAGATTGTTTATTGGAAAATCAAATTTTATATTTGTTATAAATCCATTTTATTACTCATTTAATTACAATTTTTTTTTTATTTAATTATTTTTCTATTAAAATTTTGTTTTGTGAAAAAAAAATGATTATAGATTCTAATTTGCTATTGATGTGTTATATCCGTCTAAATTTATCGTCATTTTCATCTTATAATTTTTTATTATTTCCCAGATTACGTTCTTGCAGTTTGTTGTGGACTAAAAACCAGAAGGGTATTTTTTGTGAATTTACCAGTAAATTACCGAGCTATTACCGATAATGGACTTCGTGAAGTGTTGAAAACTTAATTTTTAGGATAGATATGAAAATTTCATTTTATTCCTTTAGTATGGAAAGAGTTTTTATAATATGTATCATATTTTTTTATTATGACAACAACATAAAAAATACAGTAATTTTGGCATGAACCTAGGTTCAACGTTATCATTTTGATTAATTATCAATAATAATAATGGAATATTATAATAATTTTAATATTCTTATTGATGGTTCATTGCATAACATTCCAAGATTAAATAAATATTTTTTTCCGTTCATTAGTTTTCATAAAATATAACGGTAGTGCCCGGCATTGCTTGGGACTGAGCGTTTTAAATCAAATTATTTTTTATATGGTGATCGGTCGAATGATATATGGGGAGAACATTTTTTTGGGGACCATCCCATTTTTGGTTCTGGGAAATATGGTCACCCTATTTTAATGATACAAAAACTTTCTCGGCAAAAATATATATACATGCCAATTTTTGTGGCGATCGCTCGAACGATGTTGGAGTGAAAAACGCAAAAAATCAGTAAAATAAAAAATATTTTCAAATAACTATGTGTTATAGTTAAAAAAAACTTTTAAATATAATACAATATTTTTATGTTCTATATGAAAACATAATGCCCGCAAATTTCATTCCAATCCAAAAAAATATATAACAAATTCCAACAAACGAATAAAATTCAAGACCGGTATAAAACCGGATCCTGCGCATAAATTTTTAAAACTCCAATCTAACGCATACATAAAAACGTATTTTTGCCAATTTCGCAGATTTATGCAACGGCCCGTTCCGGAACGGGGGCGAGGGGGGGGGGTCAACGAACGATCCGGGGGGGGGTCGTTTTGTCCAAGAGTTGACACCCGAGGAAATGAAGGGGCAGCCGATGGGAAATTATAAACTGAATTTCGGCAAGCTCGTTAAATGGACACTGCTTGATTAATGGGCCCGGTGCACGGCCCGGTAATTAAAGGGTTAGCCCTTCGCAGCGGTGACGGTCACTCCTGTTAGGTGATGTGTGTGTGTGGTTTTATTTCGAGTTTATTTGGAATAGTATATAGGCCCGATGTTAATAACATCGGCTGTGGTTTTGTTAAGAAACGGTTTTCCGTTAAAATGAGAAAACCCGATTGTGTGAACCCGAAATGTGTACCCGATTTAAATATTTAATATTTAATTAATAAAATCAAAATGATTGTTATCTGTCATTGGTGATTATATACATGTATAGTATATAGGCCCGATCGAATGTGAATTGTTAACCATACTATTACGTAATAAAATAAATATATCCCCTGTATATAATAGCGGATTTCTGTCTGTGTGTCTGTGTGTCTGTCAGAATGACGCTCGCGACTTTAAAATGATCGAAGATCGTTTTTTCGAAATAAAAACCAGAATTAAAAGCCAGACCGGGACTCGAACCCGGGACCATCTCAACGTTAAACGAGCTCTCTCACCACTAGGCTACTCAGCCCTTTGCGATACTTGCTTTT
>JAOXNN020000021.1:2065550-2075979 GCA_028571205.2 Hydropsyche betteni | reverse complement strand
TCATGCGAGGCCGAGCGAAGCGAGGCCGAGCAGAGCGTGTTCGAAAAGGCGAAGCCTTTTCGGATACGCTCGTAATAAATAAATGTAAAAATAAATATTATATGACATTGTGTGGTAGTTTCATGAATTTGAATTAAGTTCTTCATATTATTGATTTTGTGATGATTCATGAACAAAGCTTTTCAAAATTATTTTTTTAATAATATTAAATTAAAAAAGAATTTATTATATTTGTTTTATTCCTGTTTTAGATAAAGAGAGCAGTATGCAGGAGTATGGGTCCAGATTATCCCTTTACTATTTCTTTCAGATTTAGCGACGAAATTTACATAATTTCAAAAGTAACTCTTGGGAATTTATTTCCGCACAAGTATAAAGCCTTCGCGGAGTCTCGGAAGGCTTAAGGGCTTCCTTTTGGATAATCTTTACTTCGGTCGCAACACAAAAACACGGATATTTATGCACATTTTCATCTATGTGATGTAAATTGTTATGAATTATTTGAACTAAAAAAATGATAACACGGAAGAGTGTCACATTTTTTTTTTTTAATAAAATACAGTTATATCTGCAATTTTCAATTGAAAATAAATTTGAATCAAAAAAAAAAAATCAAGTATTAAAAACTCTTTTATTCGTTTTTCCACTATGAACTTTACAGATACTGGGTGTGGCTAAAGTTACTTAATCGTCGGCAATTAAATCCCGTCTAATTTGTGAAGCCGCACGATCGAGTACAGTGTGCTAACAATCTTTCGGTACTATCGAAAAATGCATCGAAATGTTCTCAACCCGTTGATAACCGCAAATTTTTTTTTTAAATCTATGAAATTTCTTCGAAGACCTTGTTTCGCGAAAGTTTTGAATTTTTCGCATAGAAATGCGTTTTTTAACCGGAAGTGGAAGAATCGCATCCAATCTTGCAGAAGAAATGTATGTCTACATTGCGAATGGGATTTCAAAAATGTCTACGTGTGCAAAATTGCATACAAACCTCGATGCGAGCTGAACACACTCACTATGCAAATATTATTATGCACCCGATAAAAAGGATATGTGTGTGTGCACTATTGCAATTTTGTATTTCGAAACCGATCAAATCGAAGAATTTTTCTGTGAAAACCAATGTCGCGGGATATTGTCATTCAATTGAATACGATTCAATTATCCAAAATTTATTTACTTAAATCTCTATAAAATATAATACATTTTAAGAAATTTTGAAAAAATTCAACTGCCGTAAAATTTACGAACTATTCTGTAACGGTACGTTTTTGTAATCGCTTCTTCCGTGAACGTAGCAAATAATTTCGCGTTGTCTATGAAATTTAAAAACATTTGATGTGATGGGCGTATCGCCAGTACAACATTTGACGTCTTTTCTGAAATATGGCAGTTGACATGTCTTATAACATACTTATGGAAATCATTTTAATTTTATTAGAATGCCAGATACTCAATAAAAAGTATTTAGATATTTTGACAAGCGAACAAAAAATTTCGCCCTCACTGTCGCAAAATACGTCAACTTTTTTAAATTTGATCATGTTAATTTTGTGTAATGTAATAATTAGGTGAATACATTTTGAAGATTTTCATAAGTTGAGCCGTAAGTAATTGGAATTTGAAACCACCTATAAATTTGACCATTACAAATGAAGTTAAGAAAAAAAATAGCACATCAATAGACGCCAAATGATGCGCCTTTGATGCGCCAACACTAAATGGCACCTACACACCACCAGATATTGTTAAATTTCATACACATAGAAAGATTATTTGCTTCATGAACGAAATAATCACAAATTACAAACTTAGCGTAACAATTCGAACGAAAAAACCGGAAAAATGTGCTCATTCAAACGCCCCGGAAAGTCTAATTTGGAATTCATGAACATTGGCGAGTCGAACGACACTTAAGGGTTGAAAAAAAGCGAAAAGTATGTTCGAGGGTAAAAAAAAAAAACGCTGGCACGCCGGAAGGGGAGTGAAGATACGTCAGGGATACACGAAGTGCATGCATCGCAAACGCTCGGCGCTTTGCGTGTTAATGAAGCCGAAAGACGGTCACGCGATACCTTCAATCGCATATGTCCCGATACAAAATTTGGTAACCTTTTATACTTTCCGAAGATATTTTTCATTTTATGGTTGTATCATTTATTTTATATGGGAATCAGGAACATTTTATAAAATGTACGGTTGGATATTCACAAGATTGTAACCCACACGAAAATTCTTCACATGATAAACGTTTCACACATGTAAATTACTCACACACAGAGTTCTTCTCGTATAATATTTCCCCACAAGGGATACAGCTTTTAAATTCCAAATTCAACCATATACAAATCAAATTTAATCACAATGTATTGTTTAATAATAATAATGATAATGATTATAACATATTACTATTATTAAATAACATTTAATATTACACTAAGACCATCTCATAATGATGATTATATTATATAATTTATTCTTTAATTTGACTTTGATAATCTCAGTTGATGATTTTCGCAAATTCTTAGATGCATAATTAATTACGTTTTTTTTTAATTTTTCTTAAAATAGGTACCAAGATACTTAAACTAACCTACATTTCATACATATACATACAGTACATAAGTACCTAACCTTTTTTATATTTTTTATGAAATTATAAAAAAAAATCGATTTTAGTTTGTAAAAGATTAGATTTGAAGTTCAAAAGGTTTATTTGATGTTTGGAATATAGAATTTTAAGTTTGAAAGGTTGAATTTGATTTGTATTAGGTTCATAGGCATAGATCCTGGTTTTTTTAGGAGAAGGTCGAAACATAACTTTGTATATGTAAACAATAAAAATGTGCCGTTTTTGTCATTTGACGTATAATGTGATAAAAAATTAAAAAAAAAATAAAGAATTGGTATAAATATAATATATCACGATCGAGTGATATATTTCATAATTCAAGCATATTTTGTGATTATTTTTAAAATTTAGGGAGGTACTCAATCCCCCATGGCCCCCTCCCCATAAATAAAGTTTAATTTCAAGTGTGAAAATTTTACGAAATAACGGATCATCACTCAGATAATTGATCGATAAAATAATTTTCAAAAACCACTCATCACTCAACTTTTCAAAACCCACACCAGTGAAAATCAACCCCGACTTTCATCTACCGCCGAAAACCAAAAAGGCCGTTACCGGAACAAATTGGAACATACCTATTTTTGTTCCGGCACTCGTTCACGGAGACTCCGGCCTCGTATATTCGGTATCGCGATTAACGAGACCGCTTCCGTGGAGCTTTCAATTTGGCGTGTTTTGCGGCGCTCGTTAACCGCCTCAGCGCCGTGGACGATGTCGTTAACAGGTGCCCGCTGTGTTAAATCTTGGACGCCGGTTGTCGCCCCGGGACCACTCGATTGTTCTGGGCTGTAATGGGCGTTAAGATTTGGTGGGTTTCTCGGAATTTTGAGGTTGTTTCGTGAACTGAAATGGAATTTTTAAGGGTAAGACCCACGATGAGTATGAGTAGATACAGTGGTTCTTGACCGCTGCATCACCGCAAAATTGTTGCAAACGCACCGCGAAAAAATGAGAAAAACAGAAAAAATCATCGAAACGGTGAAAACCGAAAATAATAGGTCTCCTTGTTGACGGATTCTCAAAATTCAATTTTCCGAAATGTCTATGGATGAATTTTGAATTTCTGTCCAAGGGAAAATTCCAATTCTCTGCGTGAAGGTACTGAAAATTTTGTTACAATTTTCAATACCTCTAAATCCCCTATGTATAGTAGCGGATTTCTGTGTGTGTGTGTGTGTCCGTTCGGTGACGCTCGCGACTTTAAAATGATCGACCCGTCGATATGATCGTTTTTCGAATTATTAAAATAAAATATTCATTCGTCAAAATTATTCAAATCGGGTACCAAATCGGTTATAATCGCCAAACAAACTTATATTCTAGAGATAATAAACTAAATATTTGTTGGACATCGACGACATTTCGCAACGACAGTTATAAAATATTTTTGCATAGATATATTTAATTTTTATTTTATTATGTAATAGAATGATTATTAATTCACAGCCGATGTTATTAACATTGGGACTATATACTAGTTTTTAATATTCACAGGTAAATAAATTTTTTTTTTACATTTACATGAAAATATTTTTTGAAAAGTCGGTTTTTGTAAGTGTACGGTTTTTTGAAAAAGTTGTTTTTTTTAGAAAAGTATTTTCGTTTTTGTTTTTCAAAGTTTAATTTACTGATAAACCGGCAATTTGATTTTTTACTGGATTATCTGTAAATGAAATTTTCAGTCAATCTGACATCCCTAGTGAAAGCTCTAAAAAAAAATCATGAAAATTCGCAACAAATCGAATTTCACACTGAACAAACTCGAATTTAATTTACCATCAAATCCGACACCACGTCATTAAACAAACGCCACGATCCCACAAATTGAACCACGCACAGCGCAAACGACGGCCATGAACGCGTTGCACCGACACAACAACCCCGCAATCGCATTATACACAACATACAATCCGTTACGAAATAATATATACCGCGTTATGGCGCGAGAGCGGCCGTGCATCACGAGCTGGTCGCAAATATCCGGCTTACGGCCACAAATTGCGATCATGGCCGATTTGCGCGCGCGTAAAATCAACGGAATTATTCGCGTGCCGCACGGCGGAGGAGCGAGGCGCGAATTTCGATCTTATGGCCGCGTGTGGGAGGAGCCTCATGGGTTCCTTTTTGAACGTTTTAATACTTTACTTCAAAACGAAATTTTATTTTTCGAAGTACTTCCACTAGGGATGGAATTAGCGGTAATCTGGTTTACCGGTAATTTTGGTTTTTGTGTATGTACGATTTTCTAAGTATTTTTGGTTTCACGGTTTTTTTCCGGTTTTCATTTAAAATTTAATTTACCGGCTATTTAAAAATGGACTGGTAACTAATCAAAAAATAACTGGATTACCGGTAAATGAAAATTACTGTAAATCTGACATCTCTAGTTTCCACGCTGTGAAGTTAATCCAAATTTTTTTTAAGCATAAATAACCTATTCTTTAATTGATAAGTTAGATAGATAGATAGATAGATAGATAAATAGAACCAGTTTTAATGCAAAAATATTATAAATTGAAATTTAAAAAAAATATGTTCCCCAAACTTCAATATTTTATTATTTTGATCAATTAAATTTTAGAAGTTTTTGAAATCGAAATTATTTTTTTAAAAATATATTTACGTGAAAAATATCATTCACAATGTATGTAGGACTGTGAATATGTCGACTAAACATAACAAATCTTTCATTTTGACAGTCCGTACGAGACGAAGGAAACAATCGATCTTGTACATGAAATTAAAGAAAATATTATAAAAGGAGTCGGTTGATTTTTTATGATTCCGACTCAGCATAAAATTCTACAACCCTTCGGCTTCAATAGAGTTAGAGTTGGTATACCCCTGATACCTATTAACTGAATATTTCAACATATGACAGATAACTAATTTAATTCATTAGTTACTGACCAAATAAACATAATTCAAAAAAATATAAAATTCATTATCAAATAGTAAAATTCAGAATATAACAATAAACAAATCAAAATGTATCGAAATAATTAAAAGTATCAATCCGCCACTTGGGGTATTGTTTAAAGTGTGTACTAAACCCGCCCCTGCTTAATGCGACCCAGATATGAGGACCGGGCCACGGTAAGAGGGGTTTAGGCTTAGTCTATTTTATTATTATTCCATCTACGGGGCGAAAATCCCTTAAAGCCTTCAATACGTTGTTACTATTTGTCACCGAGTAATGCCAATTGACGAGGGTGGGGTCCCATTATATTGTTATATATTATATTAATTTCGACGTGGAATATTATAAATATTATTTTATGTTTGGGGGTGCGTTATTATGTGTGAGGTTGCAATTGTTTGAGGAGCGCTGGATCTGATCCGATTTGCATTCGATTCAATGATTTTCTCATTATTGATGATTTATGAGGATGTTCGAATATTGTACAAATTAATTGGTTTAAAATTCAGTTTTTTGTTGAAGCCATAAAATTAGATGGACAAAATTCAAATCAAATTTTGGTAAGGATCCAATTATTTATAGTTAGTAAAAATATTAAATGATCATATGAATTAAAAATAAATATTAAGTAAATAAAATAATGATTTATAAAAAAAACTGAGTTAGTGGCCATCATTTGCACTTGATTTAATACTTTGATCTTGTTTTCTTTAAATACTAAACAAACTACTCATATTCACAAGACTTTTACAAAACTAATTTCGAAATCATTGTTTTCGAGCATAGATTCAACGGGAGTGGGGACAATTTTAATGTTTTCGTAGGAACAATATTCGATCCGTGAATGTATTTTTTTCTACAAATATTTATTTGACCTTGACTTTCCAAAAAATGATGGCAGAATTTTTTTTTGCAAATAATTTTTGAATAATTCTATTGTCTAAATAAGTGTTAGAAGAATAATACAGTTGTACTTGTTATTGTGGATCGTTTGGGAAAAATGGCTAGTTTTTTTTTTCAGAATTTCTTAGGTAACTTTATAATTTTGATAAGGGGAACATGAAGATTTTTGAGAGTTGAAGTGGAGAATGACAAAAAATTAGGTCGAGAAATACTGCTCTAAGCATAAACGAAATTGTTATATATCAATTTAATAAAATCATTACGTTCATTTACATTCTACACAGAAGTGTAGAATATAAAATTGTAAAAAAGAGAGAAAAAAAAATTCACATTTTTAGTAATAGTTAACAAAATTCAAACCATTCTTATTTAATAATTTACAATTTCATAGACACATTTCGTGAAATGCATATTTTTTTAGCATAACATTCTGAGTCCGATTTCGATATTTGGTCGCACGTTATTAGACTTTTTTTACAATTTTGTATATTTGTAGACCACTTTTTTACAGTCACGGGTCCGTAATCTCAAAAAATGATCAGACACCAAAAAAAATCCTTACGCTATTCCATATTATATCACACATTACACAATACAGGACGCTTAAAAGTTCAATTTTTTCTTCGTAAATTTTCGATTTAATATTTTTCACTCTGAATATGTCAGTCAATTTTTTACACCAGCAAACGTCGCATCGGAAAAGCGTATCACAGTACCGAAAGGGTTAACCCTTTAGCACTTTATGCGAAAGCGATCGCTTTCATTTTTCTTTCGCAAAAGCGATGAAAAGTAAACATAAATAAAACGATGTAAATCGTGATTTATTGCCATTCATCTATTCATCGACAGATCGGCGTTTGCCGTGGCTAATTTGACTTTTTACGACGGCTCCGTTGTTGTGGCAACACTGCGATTGTCGAGTCACTGCGGACTCGAATTTATAATTGAACAGTTGTCGTTTATTCGTTGAACATTTGTTAATAGAATATTGATTATTGTTGAAAAATGCTACATGCCATATGGATTATGTGAATTTTCAAGGATAAAGCTGTCAAAATTATAAATTTTATTTTATTTTAAAGCAGCAGTCGAACAAGACTGTGAGATAATAACGAAAATACATATCTGTATTTATATTAGATAAAATATATTTCAGTTGAGTTATGTTATGTACTCAATTTCTGCGCAGTTAAAAATCACTTTTCATATCTCCCCCAAATATTAAATTTAAAAAAAGAATTTTATCGAAAAAACCACAAAAAATCACGTTTCCAAAATGAAAACGAAATATCTTAACCCATGTAAGATCATTCGCGGCGATGAAAAGGAAATCGCGATGATGAAAAAACGAATGGACGCCAAGTGAATTCAAATCGAGAAATTGCTGTATTTGGTAGTTTTTTCACATATTCAATAGTCATTTTCCGGGAAAAAATAGTATCTTATTCGCTACAGGAATATTTTTTAAGATATTTATGAAAGTTTTAGAATTTTAGGACCTTTCTCCACTTTTTCTATAAAGGATAAATTTTAATTCCCCAAAAAACGCAGCAGTGAGATACATAGAGACACTTTCAGTTTTATAATAGTATGGATAGATAGATAGATTATACTTATGGCTAAATAAGTACACACACATGAAAAATTTCATCTATAATATTTCACTACAAAAAGTTGCGCTTCAGTTATTTTCAAACAGTTCTGACCACTGATTCAAAATGAAGGCGAAATATATAATCTTCTTCGTCCTGATACAAACAATTCAAACAATTCGAGCGGTAAGCGAACTTTTTGTTAACATTTCCTAATATTTGTTCCGCCATAATTTTTAAAATTGATCGATAAATTTCTTCGATCTTTTTTGTTCGTTATTAGTGGAGCGAATTTATAAAATATTATATATTTAAACTCAATCACACGACATAATTTAAAAAAAAATCGACTTTAACCACCATACAAGTATACAAGAACCATACAAGTATATTATTAATATAATAGAAGCATCATTCATCATATCTTAATCGTCTGTTATTTCCTTTATCTATGGTTAATATATCTTATAGCTTAACATTTATAATTTCAGCAATTTTTTATTAATAAAAGTGTTTCAAGTCCATTCGCAGCGGAAAACTGTTGTATTTTCTTTTATTAAGCGCGTTGTAATTCTCATTTGGAAAAACATTTCGGTATCGTCCATTAAATACCTTTGAATTATGTGTGATTAAAGTTTATCAGCAAACAAAACCGTGACACATTCGGATTTTGAATTTTCTATTTGAAATTTTCGTAAACATATAACAAATTAAAGCAACGTTATTCAATGCACGGGAAATGTATTATAAACAATTTCGATGTATATATACATATTTAATTGGATTATCAGAAGCAATGTAATTGTGGCTTTGATAGAGAATGGTTTTTTTTTTCCATTTATCATAAATTTCAAAAGATTTATTAGCGGAAAATTAAGAAATTTGGAATTCTGGAACAGTACAGGACCTGTTACAGACGTGGTAGACATAGTTAATAAAAATAAGCATATAAGAAAAAAAAAATTTTTGAGCACGAATTACTCTAGAGTTAAATATTAAATAATGTGGAATTTAAATGACATGATGTATTGCCGTTTGCTCTCAAAATTGAAGGAATCAGGAATTGAAATTATTCGAAAGCAGATATTTCCAGATTCGATATTTGTGAAACGATATTTTCCTGAGGTATAATTAAAAAAAATATTTTAAGGATTTGAAAATTTTAGCTTCAGTGTAGATTTTCGTAGAATTTGAAACCATTTTGATTCCAATTCCAAATACTTTATTCTTATTTGACCCGAAATCGTGTTCGTCTTTAGGTAGCTGTTAACGGAGGGTATTTATATGCTGTGGGAGGACTTTCGAATACTGCTGAAAGGTACGACCCCACAATCGATAAATGGACAGTAATCCATTCGTTCAATGAACAAAAAAATGCTATAACAGCATCAAATCTCTTTGGAAAATTAGTGATCGCAGGTTGGTATTATATTTATTTTTATTCGCATATGATATTTTATTCATATCTGTGTTAAGAAAAATATTTTAATTTAATCTCTTGTTGTAAAGCTAGTCGAAATACGAAATTTCTGTTATTCTTTATTATTTTCAGATCATTCAAATCCGTCCATAATGGAAATGTATGATGATGAAAATGACAAGTGGATATCTATGTCACCATGTAACTACATTCGAAATAATTTAAGTCTGGTAGAAATCCCGTGGCGATTGCCTATTTAATCGAGAAAATTTTCAAAATAACTTTATGTGATAACAAATACGTCGCAACAAATTATATAAATTCTAATTTACTAAAATAAAAACAATACGATAAAAATATACAAATTCCGTGTTGGTGTTTTATCAAATATATAAACTCTCGCGCATTAACCCTTATCTTACTACAGTTCCCAATTGTAAACAGCAACTTTTTTGCGCTACGATTGGTTATATTATGTTTGATAAAATTTTACACGATCTATAATATAATATATTGAAAAATAAATGTAGAAAAGTTTAGTTATTTCAAAAAACAAACAATATTTATTTGAAGCAATAATATTATATTATTATACAAATAATATAATACAACAATATTTCGGCACTTGACTTTACACTTTGAACTTGACGTACACTTTTCGGCACTTCGTGACTTGGAGTGGCCTGCGCGCTCACCAGATTTGAGTATTTGTGACTTTTTTGTTTGGGGGTACCTAAAGAAAAAAGTTTTTAAACATCGTCCACACACCCTGGAAGAACTTAAGGAAAGAATCAGGGAGGAAGTTACGGCTATATCTATCGCAATGTGCCGAAAAGCGATTGAAAACTTCTGGAATCGCCTTCAAGAATGCATCGCGGCTAGGGGTCCCAATCGAATATCCGATTATTCGATATTCGGATATATTCGCCCCTTTTCCAATAATCGTAAGTTCGATT
>JAOXNN020000021.1:2023272-2059871 GCA_028571205.2 Hydropsyche betteni | reverse complement strand
CCCCCACCCCCCCCCCCACCCTCCGGGGTGGGCCTTCAGCTGAAAATCCGCCAGCGCCGACAATCAAACGGCTATCGATCCGTCGCCTCGTCCCTTTCTGGTCCGCGCCGGGACTATCGATCGACGTCCTCGGGCCTTCGGGATCATCCCGTCTCGGGATGGTCTGCAGTCGGAGGGGTGAAGGCTCGGGTCGCGTGCAACAAGTTGGCTGTGGTCGGGGCGGTTGTGTGTGTGTGTGTGCGCGCGGTGGTGTCGGGTTTTGTGTGTTTTGGGATTCGAGACGGGTGCTTGATTGGATGGGGTCGGGTTTTCGATTGTTTGTTGTTGGACGGTTGAAGTTGTGTGTGGAAGTTCTCGGGTTGTTTTATAATAGTAAATATACTAGATGTTAATAACGTCGGCTGTGGTTTTGTTAAGAAACGGATAACGATAAAATGTGGAAACTCGAAACGTGTAACCGATTTGAATATTTAATATTGAATTGATTAAATCAAAATAGTTCATTTGTTATTTGTTTGTGATATATAGGCAAAGGCAGAGGTAGTAGGTAACAAGCATCATATTATAGACGTTAACTGTATACGCATAAAGGGCATAATAGAATACCGAAATCGCGAGCGTAATAAGCATCATATTATAGACATTAACTGTATACGCATAAAGGCCATAATAGAATACCGAAATCGCGAACGTAATCGGCATCATATTATAGACGTTAACTGTATACGCATAAAGACCATAATAGAATATCGAAGTCGCGAGCGTAATAAACATCATATTATAGAAGTTAACTGCATATGCATAAATACCATATTCGTGAAAAAGTCGCGAGTGTCATTGAACGAACGAACGCACTCACAGAAATCCGTTATTATATATAGGGGATGGATAGAGTGCGATTAAAAAAAAAATAGATTTGGCCTTGAAACGAAATACAAATGTGCAATAGAATGAATAGTTTGTGCATTAAAATGACAGATAGGTGGCAACGTTGTCATAGTATAGTAATAGTGTGCAATAAAAAAAAAATGAGCAGTATAAAGTGAGCGTTAAAAAATATGAAATGTGCAATAGAAAGAATAGTTTGTGCATTCAAATGACAGATAGGTGGCAACGTCGTCAGAGAATAATCAACCTCTACGGGCAATACAATACCAATGAGGGGTTCGGCAGTAAATAGGGCTAAGCGACATTTGTCAATTTCGGAGATATTAAGAAAAACAGTTTTCAAAAAATAAATAAAATACATTTTTGAAGCATTTATTACAAAAGTTGTACAATTTTACAAAGTACATATAATGTCTTAAGATTATTCTATACAAATATTATATTTTTTGTTATATTC
Source organism: Hydropsyche betteni (assembly GCA_028571205.2). Taxonomy (NCBI): domain Eukaryota; kingdom Metazoa; phylum Arthropoda; class Insecta; order Trichoptera; family Hydropsychidae; genus Hydropsyche; species Hydropsyche betteni. Next base: position 2,058,526 of record JAOXNN020000021.1, on the reverse strand, counting down.
TTAATTATGTAATTACCGATTCAATTAAAAAATTATTATACTCAACATTTTTTACTTGGCACTTAATATGGCATTTTTAGTGAGAAGTTAAAACTGATGAGTATTTCATTTACTCTGAATCATTCATATCTTGGTTTTGTCGATCTTCAGAGCTTTTCTCTGACTTGAGGTATATATGTTCGTATTATTCGTATTATATTGGTGATATCCACTATAGAGAAGATAGAACATCTTCAAATTTTTGGTCATTTATCGGAAGTGGTTCTAGGTATTTTTTCTGAACGCTATTAAATCTGGAAACATTCCCTGACCTTCCTCGTTTAGCCAAAGAAATTTCTTCCATAACGCCAGAATATGTTTCAGAATAAAAAATATGTTAATCAGACTTTATCGATTTTACTGTAAATGCGAGTTGCACATGGAGATTTTTTTCTATGTGTTTTATCATTTCCAATTTTTATCAATTTTGTCCATTTTTTATTCAGTTTGATGGGGTCGGGTTTTTGATTGTTTGTTATTAGGTGGTCGAAGTTATGTTTGAAAGTTCTGAGGTTATTTTGTATAGGGTGCGATTTAACTGTGCGTTAAAAAATAAAGATTGTACAAGTGACTAGCTTCAAAGGAAGCTAATCACTTGTGCATTAAAAAAATATACGATGTACATCAAAGAATCTCGTATTGATTATTATTTAAAAAAAATTGAAAACGAGATTTTACGTGACGATTTCGATGCGATTGTTTGAGTACGTGAGTTCGTACGTGAAAGATAGATAAACTTAGGATTTATTTTCTTTAGTATAATATTTATATAGAAAGTATAGATAGGGTTGAAATACATATAACTTTAAGATGGAGACTACGTAATTATAATACATAGTATTTTAATATAGTATAGTAATTTTGTCTGCGTTAATCTTTTAATCGATTGAGAAAACTGTTGTCTTTTTATTCACCATGGAGTCTTACCCTCGTTCTGTCGATCAATTTGAATATATATAAGATAATATGAAATAATTAATTATGTAAAATTTCTTAAAAGTAATTTGAAATTGTTTTTTTTTCTTACTATAAAACGTGTACTTTCATATAACTTTTTACTTTCGAAGTTTTAATTTTTCGTAAAATAATGATTTTCATTCAAGATTTTTGAGAAATTTACATTAAAAAATTAATACAATGCCTGATTGATAACATTTTAAAAAGGACTGAGATATTATTTTTTTGATCAATTAAATAATCAATAAATTCACATTTTTTATTCTAAAATTATAATATGTACCATTTGAATCGAAGTATAATAACTATAATAGTTTGGTTTTTAATATAAAAACTTTCATCAAAATGCACTTCATATCAGAAAAAATTATATAAACGAGTATTATGTGGAAAAGCGGATCCTAGTACTTTTTTTATATACGATCCTTGAAGTATATATCAGTTGGATGCGACCTCCATTTACTTACCCAACAGAAAAATAGGTCACCGATAAAAATCAATTTTTTTCTCGACTTATAAAAAATACAATTTTTTTCAAAGGATCATTATCCTCCATAACTGTTAAGATTTTTTTTTAATAAATTTTTATTTTATAACAAATCAAATTTATGTAAATATATACATTATCAAAAGACAATAAAAATATAAATATTATTGTTTATCTAAAAAATATGCTTTAAGTTGTTAATATTGTAATAAAATATAATAATCATATAAGACCTATTTATTGGCTAAGATAACTAGAAAAAATATTTCCTTTCTCAAAGAAAATAATAGGATCATGAAAGAGAAGGAAGAATTTTCACATATTAAGCAATTGTCAGCACATACACATATCACATAAAACAACTATATAAGGATAGCGACTGAAAATCCATACGAATACGCGATCTATTTTCTCTAAATGAAAATTTGTCGGAAAATTTATATGAAAATTATCGTTATATCATTCAAATTTCAATAAGCAATTCACACTTAACGAATCGTTAAAATGGAAAATTAAATTATACTTGATTCTATGACGTTATAAAAAGTTTCTTCGTTATAAATTTTCACGAAAGTTTTCTTGGCTAAGAACTTGAATAATGCTCGTTTGTATTCAGGCTTGGAAAAATCGTAAAAAAAACTTTCAAGGCATCCTATACTACCAGCACCTGCGGGTACAAAAGGGACACAGCCCCATCAAGCGGGCGTCGGAGACAGGACCGTAATAAGGTAACGTATTTGCCCCGTAATAAGGAAAAATATTGATAATAAATAAAAATTATTATTATTATATTAGTAATTTCAATATTTCACATAGAAATATTTAGTTGCAATAAATATTTTATTTGATAAATAAATCGATAAATTATTACTTTTAATTTTATTGCAATAATATGTTAATATTGAATTTACAATTATGCGAATTGTATTTCATCGATCGACTTTTATTTTTAATATGATCTTTTGCCATTGTGACGAATGTTTAAACTTTTTTAAAAAATACTGAACCTAAATAATAAACGGTCACTAGATAGATATAATTCATCATTTTCCTAAGATCTCTTATTAAAAGATAATTTATATGATTTTCCACATGATAAAAACACCTGAACTTCATATTAGGTGTTTCGTCCATACATGCTGTAGATAGACTGCATACCATAATATTTTTAAAATTGAGGGTATTTTTATATCATGCTATAATTATATTTGAAACTTCGACAGTAAAAAGAACTTTTAAGCTTAAAAATGTCATATTAATAAATTTCACTAATTTTTATAGGGTTTTTAGTCTCTATAGACGCTTGATTTTAAAATGTACCAAATATAAATAAAAATGAATGTGGGTGTTAGCTATGCATGCCTTTACCGCTTATTCGATCACTATTAAATTTTGTAAATACCTATGTTAATTACACGTTCGAAAAAGTTTTTGTATGATTAAAATTATTTTATAATTCGATCCGACGTTATTTTAAGATGAAAATCAATGCCGAGTACAATCCGCTAGTGTATACTAAAATTTGATGATTTGCACACGTTTTTCAACGCCATAACATTCCGCAGTGATTTTCCGTACACTACTAAACAATTGACCTAACGAAACCTAACGAAAGAAATTGGGTTTTGAGTTGATAAATTGATCGAGGCGTTGAATACTCTAATGATACCTAAACTAAAAGTTTCGTGGTCTCTTGGTATCAAGCGCTCGTGCTTTTCGACCCATTGTCAAGTCTTCCTACTATCATAAATAAACCAAAATGTGAATGATGCAATACTACAAATGAATACTCTAACGATACTGCTTCGATATCTGAACAAAAAGTTTCGTACGACCAACTGTCAAACTGCGAATGAGTATAGGTGCATGTACGTGTATAAACGCGTTTCACCGCTCGAGAGGTTGGTACGCTTCATGGGTAATGAGCGACACTCAAGGGCAATAAGCGACTTTTGCTTCTTATACCTCATACCTTAGCCCAAGTCGTATTTCGGTAAGGGATATACCTAATAAAATGATTCATTTTCTCAATTCCAAAAAAAAATCCAAACTTTCTCGATAAAGGGCACCAAAAACACTAAACACGGACCTGCTCGAAGGCTTTCGAGGAGTGTGGGGCCCTCCCTCAGGAGCCCCGGCCGCCACTCGAGCCCGAGCGGGCGCCGACGCACCACGCCTACGGGAACTGCTTGCCGGGACGAGCGAGAGTTGGTATGGCCGACTTTCCGCCGCTTAGGGCGGACAGGGGCGCGGATTTTGGCCGTTTTGGCCCCCGAGCGTCGGCCATGCTCGGCGGGGGTGCGCGCGAATGCTCCGCGGGTCCGATTTGGTTTATCGATTGTTTCTTTTTGTTTCGGTTTTAATTGAGTGTTTTTGCGCGACGGTTTTTAATGGGCGAAGTTTTTGCTGCGTTCGAAATTTCGTAAGGGATGATTGATTGGGGTTGGTCGGATCTGTTGATGGTTTTTTTGTTTGATGAATGTATATCGTTTTTTCACGGGTGAAACTTCGCGGCGGTCGTAAAGCGTAAATGTAAACGTAAATCATTTAAGTGTATGAAAATACATTAATTTATGTTTCCATTTCGCTTTTACATACAACTTTGGCTTGATAATATATTGACGCTCATGTTTACGCTCATAGTGGAGTTTCATTCCAAATTTTCTTTTAAATAATGAGATATAAGTACTAGGGATGTCATTATCAGTAAATAAGCCAAATAACAATACGGTTATTTATCGGTAAATAAAAAATAAAAATAAACTTTCGAATATTTTTTAAGTGTTGTTTTTTTAGAAAATATTTTTGGAAAAAGTTGGTTTTTATAAGTGTATTGCTTTTTGTTGAGAAAATACTTTTGTTTTACGGATTTTTCGTTATTTTTTTCCGGTTTTTATCTAAAATTTAATTTACTGATAAATCGATAATTAGTAAAAAAAAAATACCAGATTACCGTTAAATTTAAATTACGGTAAATCTGATATCCCTACTAATAATTACTAGTCAAAGATATTGACGAAAATTCATTTATGCAAATAAGCATCTATAGTTCTTATAATTCTTTTATTTTCGCAAATAAGCATCTATAATTCTTATAATTCTTTTATTTTCTTTATATAAAACATCTTTTACTATACAAAATCCATCGATATTAATTTTATAACAAATCAATTGTACAAAAAATTTCAAATAACAAAAATACTTTAAAACAATATTATATTTTATATTTTTATATAAAAAAATACCTCTTCAAAACACAATTGTATGGTCCAATCTTGTACATAACAAACAGGACTAAAAACAATCCTCAAAACACTACGGACAAAAGCTCAACGTTCTCCCCTAAATACGCCCCTGATCTTTTTACCACGTGACCCTAATCAGGAACAAACTCCCCATTGACAGATTCAACGATGGAGTTCCGGATAGTCGGCGAGGAAGACCACCCGTTGGTGATCCATCATCTTCGTAACACTTTCTTCATCGACGAGCCCCTGAACAAGGTTGTCCAGCTGTGTCCCAATGGCGAAGGACACGAGGAGTTGGAGAGGCAATGTGTCGAGACCATGAAGGATGGCTACTCCATCATCGCCATCGAAGATGGAACCGTAATTGTTTTCGTTTTCTTAATTATTTTTTCACTAGTATATAGGCCCGGTGTTAATAACATCGGCTGTGAATTACGAAATTATATTATAAAAAATTAAATATATGCAAAAATATTTTATAACCGTTCCGTTGCGAAAAGTCGATGCCCGTTTGTTATATATAGAGGATAATGTATAGATTCGATGTTGATAACATCGGCTGTGAATTTATAACCATACTGTTAAGTAATAAAATAAAAATTACAAAGATTATAGCAGTTATTATAATGTCCATAAAGACTAAATTTGGAGATCACGATTTTCAAGATCGAGAATAATGTAAATAGTGATTATAGCCGTTATTTTAATGGGCATACAGGCTAAATTGGAATGGCAAAGCCAGTGGTAACATCTGCTACCCGATGCCCGTACTCGATTTGAATATTTAATATTTAATTAATAAAACCAGTTCATTTATTTTTGTCACAATTACGATATATAGGCAAAGCCAGAGACAGTAGGTAATAAGCATCATATTATAGACGTTAACTATACACGCATATAAAGACCATATTCACGAAAAAGTCGCGAGCATCATCGAACAGATACACAGACGGACAGACGGAGACACACACACACAGAAATCCGCTATTATATATAGGGGATTTAAACAAGCTTATTCGCAGTTTTTATGTAAATATTGGTTGAATTTTACTTAATTGTTTGTTGATATAGTATTGCGTATATCATATAGTGTCTTCTGTTATCGTTAAATTGCATGGTTTATTTAATTATATGATTCTATTGTATTTCATAATCATAAAAATGAACCACATGACTTTTGTTGCGTTTAACATGTTAAATTTTTCATTTGAAAAACTATAAAAAATATTAAAATAAATACTTTTATCATCGCATACAAATCAGTCGAGTGATAATAATCTTAAACTTTCATAATGTGAAAAAAAAATAATGAATTAGTCGAAGCGTATAGTATACATTGATAAAAATGCATTTTTAATTATTCAATCATCAATCAAATTGCAAGTAATTAAAAAAGCATTTATCATTCATAATTGAAACGTCAAAATTTGAAATCGGCTCATCTCGCGCCGAACATTAATCGCCGCCATGACTCGACGCGTTTCACACGACAAATTTTCGCTAAAACGACCCCCCAATTTTCACAATGGCCAAACGACAAACGACAGCATTTTCCGACCCCGCAAGCCTCCCCGTTTGCGATTATCGATTTGGTCCCAACGCCCTATCTCACGCACATGACCCGCGAGCCGTCTCTCCTTGTTTTGAACCCAACGGACTTTTCATATCTTTACTTATCATTTAACCCAAAATATCACCAACAACTCCCAAACACCAACAACTCCCAAAATATCACCTTAGCAATGAGTTCGCTATGAGCGTTGCCATAGCAACACGGTCACTATAAGCGTTGCCATAGTAACGCGGTTACTATGAACGTTGCTATAGCAACGCGATTACTACGAGCGTCGCTATAATAACGTGGGTTTTTAGAGATAGAAATCAGGTGTTTTAGAGATATTTTAGTAAGTTTTTTTTTAGGTGCTTGGTGTTGCATTAAATGGAGTGTTGAAGCCTGGTGATACTAGTAGAGCTTTGAAGAAGTTGAAGACTCTGGATGATCAGAAGTTCAGTAAAATATTTACGCTGTTGTATAGCATTACAGAAGATCTGGATTTGTTTAATAAATATGATGTCGATAGTATTCTTGAATGCAGAATAATGTCTGTGGATTCACGTGCTAGAGGAAAAGGTTTAGCTGGCGAATTGATGAGGCGAACAATTCAGATTGCCAAAGATAATGGATATAAGGTAAATTATATTAAGAGAAATATTTAATTCCGGTATGAAAACTATTTTAGTATATCTAAGAATTTTTTTCATCCGAAAAAAAATTATTCATAAAAAAATGTATTTCAAAATATTTCCAGATATTCAAAGGCGACGCTACGGGTGTTTATTCGCAAAAAATATGCGAAAAATATGGAATGGAAACTATATTAGAATTGTATTATAAAGATTATTTGGATCCCGGAACTGGTATGCCAGTTTTTGATGTGCCACCACCACATGAGACGTTGAAGATTATGAAATTGCGTTTGGCTGAAAATTGAAATTTTCAGTATTTGAAAAGTATATGATAAGAAATCTAGTCCTTGTTAAAAGTATGAAATATTTAATCGCTGTTAGATAATGAATGGTGTGTTCATTTTGTTTTATGCACTAATGAAAATTACATGATTTTATATCGTTCGTTTCATAATTATTTTTTTTTTATAAAGTATATTTGTTAGTTAGTCGTCAATGTGTTAAATAATTTTAATTTTAGTAGAAGAAAACACTTGTTCATCAAAAGCTTTATTTGTATGTAATCGGAGTATTTTATATGTATTTGATAAATATCGACAGATAATCGATATAAAAGTTTCTTTTAATATGAAAATATATTATATATCGAAAAATTAAATTATAGAATAATATTAATCATGAATGTAGATGTCTTGAAACTGACCAATTTTAATGAGAAATAATCATTCCAATATATGATAGGTGTACGCAACTTTTGCTCATATTAATAAGTTTTCATGACAATACTTTGTTACGTTTACAAAATAGAGTATTTTCCCTTTTATAAATACAATCTATGTATTGAAATGTATTAATTTACAATATATGATGTTGAAGTTTTTATAGATTTATAATTAAAATTTATTACCTATATCGAAAGAAAATATATATAATTTTTCCTAGAATTTTACAAATTCGCGTAATGGATGTTTTTTTTAAAATTTTCCATCATCGAATTCAAGTTATTAGAAATTCATGTATAAATTAATTTACAAGATTTATTTTATTGGAGTACATGTCAATGATTATGTTATGGCTGGACCATGTAAAAAAATAAATAAAATACTGAAAAAAAACATGAATTTGTGATCATTTTGAAAATATTAAACAAATAACTCTAAGAATTTTCATTATAAATTGAAACTGTATTTGATTATTTTCTTGTTAGATAGCAAATTTGAATTACAAGATAAGCAAAAAGGTACTTCATACTTTTATTATTTTCAACAACGGTCATGGTTACAAAAGTACACATTTCTATTATATTATGAACTGATAAGAAAATATCGAGTGACTTTGCATTGATTATAATAAATCCTAATATTTTTCATCTGATGAAAGGCCTACTTATCGAGACTAGAAGGGAAAACTTCAGTTTCAGTACTAAGCAGTTCATAATTGTCATCTACTTGAACGACCGAGGAATCTATTTGGCAACACATTTGTCGGCCGATGATTGTGGCTGGTTCAACATTAAAACACCTTTGGCGTTCGATTGCATCTAAATAACGCGTGAAGTTGAGGGTTTGTTCCCTTAATTTTAAGTACAGTACTGTCTGCGAAGCATCATGTTGTTTATCGAACTGAATGGGACTCTAATCAAAAACTTCGACATTGAATGTTGTCATGCATCAGTGTCGAAAGCGATAGTTTATTTCGTTTGAATGAAATTTAGAAGTTTCATCTGCGACATGTTACTCTTTTGATTACGATTGATGATTTTTTAATCACCTTTATATAACATAAAATATTTTTTGTTTCTATTGTTAACCCTTCATTACATTCCGCTGAAAATTTTCTTGAAGAATGTCAATATTGAATTTAAATCTATTGATATTTTTTATTGCCTTGATAATAATTAACAGTTTCAGTAATGTTCCTGACCTTTGTGTCATCTTTTCGTTCATTTTTATCTGTTATCAATCAGAAATTTTGGGTTTAATTTTTGATTTATACATTTTATTTTTATTAGTTTTAATAGTTTTATCTAAATTTTCTTTAACAATTTGTTGTTTTTTTTTTTAATAAAGGTACATCCTTTTTTCTCCGGTTATTCCGTTGATCGATCTCGCCTCGTCTGTCAAACTGGTGGTCATTGCAATTACAAAATGGAAAATGAGGGCTCAGTCTGCTTAGTCTTTAACTCGTCTGTCCCGCTGGTGGCATTGCGATCTATTCAGAAGATAGCGATCATAAACCATAGCACATACATGTAGACACGCGTATTGTTGGTCTGAGAACCTACCTTGGTATGGACGGATTGGCTCTTATGGTACATGACCCATACCGAAATACAACTTGGGCTAGAGCGGTAAGGTATAGCCTAGACTGGCGTATTTGTCTGGCAAGGTCTTGTTCTGCAGTGGATAACTAATAGGCTGCTAATGATGATGATACGTCCTAATAATAATAAAATATACAATATGTATTTTTTATATAATTAATGAGATTTACATTATATTGTAGTTTATTTATCAATAAAGTTATATCGTTTATGTTTCAACAACTAGATGGCACTGTAGTCAACCAAAGTTAACTTTCAATATCAAACCTCCATTTTTTTCAGATTACGATTCCGTTTAAATTTTGATTTGATTTTATAATCAGAAATATTCATTTTATACGTATATAATAGCTAATTACAAAAATAAATTATTATTTTTGTAAGTGACTAAAAAAAGTTCAGTTCTATTTTCTTTGGCATCTAACATCAAGATTGAAGAATGAGGAAATTTATCACACAACTATGTTAAAATAGTATTTTTTTCATTTATTATATTACAAATACGAGTTTATATTATATTATAATATTCACGCTTCGTTACACAAAAAATTTATAATCTTTAATATGAGGTTACCGAATTACCGAGTTACCTAAGTAATTACCTAATCACTGGTTACTAAAGATTTAATAATAAGAAATAGCAAAAAATCTTTTGTTTTATCATAAAAATTTGAATAATATACGAAAGCGGTGCTATTTTAGCCAAAAAATGTAACACTGAACCCATTTTCGATCGATTTACTTTCAAGAAAAAAACCCTATCCTGAACAACATTATCAGATTCAAAAAACATAAAACATTTTCCCCTACTCCAAACGAAGATCTATCTTTCCCCACCAGATCGAAGAAAGTCATGTCAATACAACAGTCGAAAAATCAGTTTCGTTCCATCTTTCGTGCCAAGTGGACGTTGGCTTTTTTATTTATATATACATTTAATATTATAGTTTCGAATGTTATTAATAGGTTAATATTTTTTTGATAATTTTTTTTCTTTATGCACGATCGAAAAATGGGGATTTGAAGATTGTGTTTTTGTGAATTTAAATACTGTGATATGAGCGGTGAAATGCTTTAAAGTAAGATTTCGATGAATTTGTATTGTGTTTTAATTTTAAACGGTTGAAGTGTAATTTTTTTTTATATTTGTAGTTATTTGTTTTAATGTTTATATTTCTATGGTTATCAATAATGATATATTATGAAATTTTAATAGCCGTTCAATATTAAGAAAGTTTCAATCAATATATTTTTTTGTATGTATTCTTGTTTCTTTGGGTAAGATTAACTTTGGGTATGCAGGGGAACCTCTATTATCCGGATTCTCGATTATCTAGATTGATCAAAAAATTAAAAATTAAATGGCTGATTTAACGATTTTTTTTACATAACATGAAAAATTTACGAGTATACATGTATAACAAAATTATAAAGACTCATAACAGACTCGACTATGAGAGAGAGATAATAATCTTGATTACCAAGATAATAATCTTGGTAATCAATTAGTGTACTACTATGACGATTTAATGTTATATTCACAAGCTCTACCAGTATCAAATAACCAAAATCAATATTTTCCATAAATTTCACATTCATAAAAACCAAATATACCAAAATCGATAAAAATCATTAATTTGAACCATCACAAATTTGCACAGTCCGAACAAACAAAATCGTAATTGACCGCTCGGGCGGGCTTCGCTCTGGGAAATTTGATTTACGGCCACGGAAACAAATTAAAACACCATAACGATATGGGAAATTGTATATTAACCATTAAATATTGTCACTACACTAATCAATAGTGGCTTTTGTCGAAACGAGCTCAGTACCATTGGTACTCAGCTAACGAAAGCACGCCTTGGGACACTCGATTTTTCGCAATTCTTAACGCGTGTTAAACATATATTACGTTTATTGGATTAAAACTGGGCACTGCTGTGGATACTTGGGTATTTCTCAATAGTTTTGTAATTGCTTTGGCAATTTTCGAATGAAATTTCTGCGTGTTTTCTGTATTGGATTCGCTCTCGTTGGTCGCGATGTAAACGGAGTTTGCGGTTTCAATTTGTTTTTATTGTATGGGGATCGTTATTGTTTTTTGATTGATTGGTGTGTAGAAAAATGGGCGAAGCAATTAGTTGAATATTGAAACTGAGTCGCATTCGATGGAATATTTATCGTATTATCGATTGTGTTGGAAAATATCAAGTGTGGCATTGAAAATTTATATCATACTCGATACTTTATTTAAATATATGTGAAAATTAATGGAAAATGATCGTTTGTATCAGAATCTTATATTATAAAAAAGTAAAAAAATATAAAATACAATTCCATACATAATTTTTCAATCTTGAAGCCATATTAAATTCAATTATCGGATAATCTCGTTTAATCCATTATAAGCGTTCATTAATCATTGATCAATGCATTTAGATTTTGTATTTATAAATTTACTATCAAAATACCAAAAAATCTTTAAGATTAACAACCGAAATATAATACTATGAGCTTTAATGATTCAATTTTTAAATCATGAAACTGATTCAAACAAAATCACTTTCATGGATACTTTTTCAAATGCATTGTTTTAGATTATCTGACGATGATCCTGGAAGGAAATACATTTAGAAAATTCTCAGATTAATAATAAACAAATAAAAATGGAAGACTACAAATCTTCAGTACAAAAAGACGTGATTGCAAGACCAATAGGAAGACATGGTAATCATCATCAAGAGGAATTTGGAAATAACACGGAATTGCAATACCAATATGACTGCCGAGATTCTGAAAATTTACCAGACATTAGCTCATATTTTGCAGGTAATATTTATGATATTGGATAATTATATAATACTGATTGGAAGTGGATTGTATAAAAACTTAATATTGATTGAACGATTTTAAATAATCTTTATTATACATATCATGTAAATGAAAATTATTATTTGTAATTCTTCTTTGTAATCAATCTGTCAATGAATATGAAAGTTTTCTAATGTGATTCTTATGCTAATCGAACGTAATTCGTTGTATCGAAACAATAACAATTAAATAGATTGCGAAGTTCGTTTCTATTTCAAAATTTGTTATATATAGATCATAAAAATCATCATAAATAGATTAAACTTGGATGTTTTCTTACTACAAAAAAAATTCCACGCACCCTAATTACACACAATAAACACTGTACATAGAGTCAAGTATGTTTCCAAATTGTTTTTTTTGATTATCAACTATTGTTTGCGGAAGAAACTTAATCGCTATCATATTAGCTTTTTCACTAATTACCTATTTATTTTCCTTCTTTCAATATAAGCAATATAAAAGATTAAACAGCTTTCCGTATCAATAAAGGTGGACGCAAACAATAAAACACATTTGACCTGAAAGAATTTCATATACGACACCGTTAAATTTAATTAAGTATTAATTGAAACATTGTCATTATTTAAACATGACCCTTCTAAACCAGTAATCCCAATTGCATTGAACTGACGTTCATTTTAAATTTAATACCTCAATTACGCATTTAAATAACCAGTTTACTTGCGCGTCAGGTAAAAGTGATGTCGTATTGTTTGTTGTGTGTAATGTTCGTGAACATTGCATTTTATTTTGCCAGAGAACAAATTTCGTAATATCAGATGTGATTGCATATGGCAATTTATATTCGACGCCATTTTGCGTCAATTCATAGCACTTGACAAAGATTTTTTTTTTAAATTCGTTCTTGAAATAGAAACGAGTGTCAATTGTACTAATTACTCTTTACAATTGATAGATTTTTTTTTATTGGTTATGAAATATTTTATGAATTAGCTGGATTTTTTTATATATGTCACAGTCCAAGTGTATTTCAGTCCATGTATATTTAGATCGGTCATAAATACGCATCATTGCTAGTTGAATTGGTTTAGATAAGGTTAGGTTGAGTTGGGTTAGGTTTTTTCGGCGGTTTCATTTGTTTTGATTGAAAATTAGACTTGATTGGGTTGGATTAAATATACATGGACTGCGAAATTTATATAAAATTCAATTCATAACAAACGTGTACATTAACAGTCATAAATATTTGCTCAATTATAATTTTTCAAATATCTGAATGAAATAGAAGCAATTAAAATAAAAATGGATCAAATTATATTAATATATTGAAAGGTTAACTAATTTTAATCGTGTCGAAAAATCATTTTTACTATTTTACAAAATTTGCCACACCTATGCGGAAAAAATATACGCAAAAACGTAACGATCGAACTGAAAGTACACTTTGCCGTGCAAATATTTGCGCATCGTTCACGCACTTTCGTTCGCAGAAATTTATGCTTTTGTCATATTCATACACGCCATTTGGTTTGTGAAACAACTCGAAGATTGCCATTGATTAACATTCGAAATCGGTCAACTTGTAAGGTCAATACCGTCAATTTCCCGTAGATGAAAAAGCGCACGATTGATATGATAATTGCGATTTGTCGTGTTTTTTTTTATGCGTTTATATAATATACGGTATTTCAAGTTACCAAACAGCCGAGGTGTATTGTATGGTATTATAATAAAAAAACCATTGGAACATTATGCGGAAATTTCAATTCTAATACAGAATTCATCGAACGTTTTTTGATAGTATATTTTCGTTGAATACAAACTATAATACATTACGAGACCCGATCGCACATACGACTTGGCAGGTCTTCTTATAATGGTTATTTACAAAAATATACGTTCATGGACGACAAATCTATAAATAAAAATTAGCGTTGATGAAACAAAAATAAATACACTCGATCCTCAATTTATAACAGCGAAATTTCCATATGAATCAAACTTTAGTATGATTGAAAACGCTTTGCATTATATAAAAAATTCATTAATAAATCGAATTATTATTATTTAATGGTTTGGACCTAATCATACATTAGATTTTGACCAAAAATATATTGTAATTTTAGTTAAAAGCGCACTAAAATTACTTTCTCCGATGTGAACGTGTCGAGTTTTCTTGTTAAGTAATATCTAGAAACGTGATGGTGCTGCATTGTATTCGTATCGGATTTTATATATTTATTTTTAATCATGATCATTGTTCTATTGTTATTATAACACCAATTTGAAAAATTGATTGTAATGCAATTTTTCAATAATAATTTGCATTTTGCAATACGAAAATGTGCCCATTCATACGTTCCCATTTCGTTTAATCTATTACGAATATATTAATCGATTTTATTTATATAACATGAAATTATTTCAATAATTAATAATTTAATTAACTAATTATTAATTAACATTATGAATATGAAACCGAATCGAAAAGCTATTAATACAAACAACTGATATGTAATTTTAAATCGAAAATTCATCGATTGCAAAATCAATAATCAAATTGAAAAACTGAAAATTTGAAACGAATCAATTTTCTAAATCATTCGTAAGATATTTTTGTAAAAATCTTATTAGGAAATGAATCATTTGGAGAAAGTTTCCGACCGCGAGTTCGAAATTTGGAGTTCACGGCCGTTACGTAATGGCCGTCTCGTTGCTTAGAAAATATTTTGAATTATATTTCGTGAAATTAATTGAGGATCGTTGCATCATGATTAATTCGGTCAAGATCGTTGATGACGAGGAAAAAAAGCATTGGAAGTTTAAGCGCAAAGATGATTCTTTTGATTATGTCATTGGAGAATCGTTTTTCATTGAAACGGTTTCAAATTAATTAATTTGAAAGTTTGAAAGTTTGGAACAAAATTAATAAATTGCTTGTAGAGTTTAAGATTTTAATTACTGAAGTTTCTTGTTATGTTTCGTTGAAGGTGTTTCATAACGTGTCTTAAATTAAACGGGTATATAGATTCAGATTAATGCAATATTTACTTATTTTATGCCACTAAAATTCACATAAATAATAATTTTAATGTCACACTAATAAAATATATTTGTACAAAAACTAACTTTACGACTTATTATTATATACTCGTATCTTTGTCTGAAGAATCTTAATAAATTAATTTGACGACTGCGAAATCTTATTTATGTTTCAAACTGTCAAGGTGTAATGAAAAGTCTCATCTTTATTTGATTTTTGATAATATATTAATCTGTCCATGACACATTGCGAAATATTATATTAATAGATTGAATGCTTAAATTTTATACATTTGCATAAAACCGAAATTTTTCTGTATATAAAAAAAATCGGGATTGATATATAATTCCAGGGAATTACAACAGTAAAAAATTCTTAACGAATACCCAAAACCAGTGACGAATTTACTTCCCTAGGGGTTCGAAGCGTTGAAATTTTTGAGGGTCCCTATACATATAATATTATATATAAATATAATAAAAGGCCGGGTTCCAAACGTAACTCCCAATTATTATATATAGAAAAACTATAATAATTCTTCGAAATTATTTTTCTACATCCTATGGACCCGGGAGCGACAACTTTCACTGCTTATAGATAAATCCACCACTGCCTGCAACAAAACTTCTTCGATACAAAATCTACAGAGGCGGATTAACCTATTAGTAGTGGAAGCTTTCGCCTCAAGGGATTGAAAAATACCCACTTTTGAAAAATAATTTTTTCGACAGTTTTTCTATATCAATTCAATAAATACAATGAAATTCGAATCACTTTCTCAAAAAAAAATTCGTTTATTTGCACTATTATACATTATATAACAATAACAAACGAAAAAATTTTCGCCTGCGGCGCTACTTCTTCCAATTTTAATATGTAATAGGATATTCGAAAATGTTTGACGCCTCGAGCCCTTAAATGAAGTAAATCTTTCACTGACAACCTAACCCATATTTCAATGGCGGCAAACTGCAACACACCAACCAGGCCTACCAATCGCACAGAAACCGAACATCTGAAATCGCCAGATCGACTACGACCTTCGGCGATCTTGGTGAAAGTGGAGAAGCAGAGACGAAAACCCGAGGAAGCGGTCGACCTCGCGACCATTATTGCAATGGGCATTCACAATTTCGTGGCGGCCCTTCGGTGCGTTTTGAAATTTCGGGATTTCGAAAAGAGCGCGCTTTCGAGGATGGTCGTTTGAAGTTTTGAAGCGAGCGTCAGGGTTGACCCCGCCGAATCCATGTTTTTGTGATATGTTAAACGTTGTGATTGATTGATTTTTTTCTGCGATGCCGGAAGTGCTGATTGGGATATTGATATAAATAGTGATTTTTTAGAATGTTTTTTTTTTAATTATTAAAGGTTATATAAAATCGTTATAACTCTAAGAAAATGGAATGCATATTTTTTTAAATTTAAATTTTACCACTATACCATTTTAAATATTTTCAAATGTAATATTTAATTAATTTTCTCCAAAATGTGTTTTACAACGATGCTTTAACTGATACTTTTACTGGTACTGATACGATACGTCAGAAAATTATATGAATAAAACAATTATAATAATTTCAGCACGTCACAGGAAACCTTACTCTAATTAAATTCATTATTATAAAATCAAATATGTATACAAAATCATGCAATGAAAAACATTAATATACTTATAGATTTTTTTCATCATAACATAACTTTTCCAAGAAAAAACTTCTTTCACTTCCGTTTAATACTAATGTTCCACTAATGAAATAAAACTGCATTTCATTCTCAGAAATCATTACAACACTTACACGTTACATGCGTAAACGAGTAAATTGCAACGTCCTACAAAAACCATACATTATTTCCAACTCAAGAATACATTTTTATCACACAAAACATCAGAAAAACGAACATCCCTTATTGACACCAATCAACCTTCATTAGCGAATCGAGAAGCGTGCAAAACACCCAATTGAAACATGCATATAATATATCTATATAAATAAATAAAAATGAATGGGTGTGTACATGTTTCACTTATGCATGCCTTTACCGCTTATCCGATCATGATGAAATTTTGTAAATATGTTGGTTGTACATCCGGGAAGGTTTATTTATCATTAAAACATTTCGATTAGACGCTATTTTAAGTTGAAAATCAATGCCGAGCCTGAGCAACGCCGGATACCCGAACCAGTTGTCCGAGCAACATCGCGTACAATCCGCTAATATAATATATAATAATATTGTATATCATCGAAGACGATATTCTCAGAATGAGAGTCATGAGGAAGTGATCGTTTTCCAGATCGGTTCGATTTTATGTAGCGAAGTGTGCGAATTATGTCACTTTTGCTTCTTACGTCAAAACCGGAACGGTTACCATCAAGACGCTCACAACTTTCGTTTCGCCATATTATGAAAGTGGACAGTTTGCGCGTTATCGAATGTTCTTGTATTTTGCCCGTTTCGGACCGAAGATTTGAGAAGAAGAGATTTTTTGATGATTTTTAATGTTTTTTCACTTATTATTCAGTTACAGAATGTAAGAAAGATCAATAGTTGAAACCGAAAACCGAAAACGATCAGTAACCATTATGTAGGGTTGACATCAGTGATGGAACATGCATCTGTAGTTGACCATCTCTCAAAAAGACTTTAAAAAGAATTTTTTTTAAAAATGATAATCTTTCGGAAGAGTTGTAATAGATAAACTGTAATAGGCAACTCGGCTAACGCACAATTTCTGAAATATTGTCATCTAAAAAAACCTTGATTTTTTCGTTTTTCTGAGAAATGGACAACTACAGGTACGTAGTTCACCGCTAGTGTCGTTACGTAAATGGTCAGTTATTTTCTTTCTTTTTAATTAAAAAAAAGTAAAAAAAAAAAAAACAATTAAAATATCATCAGAGATTGACAATTAATTTAATGACCAAAAACGTGAATTAGCTTAGTTCATATTCTATTTGGCTTTTTCAATATTTCATCACAAGTCAAATTTTCTAAAATTTAACTTTTTCGAAACTTCAAGTATTATTATATGATATGAAATCGTATTTTTTTACTGGCCGCATTGCTTATCTCTTAACTTCGCCGATCAATGGAAACCAGTATATTCGGCAAGGTTAAATTTTAATTTTAGTATAACATATCCACATAAATCCTTGTTGAATATATTGGTTAACATCGATCAATGAATTTAAACAACAAATTAAACAATCAGTAGACCGATATTATTAATTTATACATACCATTAAAATTTCTTTCGGTAATCAAACTCTTCAAAAATTACTTTCATATCATCACAAAAGAAAATAATTACTGAACTTCCAATACTATCAAAAAGATTTTGTTTTTCAGTTAAATATGATTTAAAATCCAGTATATCAAAACGATTCATATATTTTTTAGCAATCGATTTCTACGGAATCATACTTTGCACATTTGGAGCATTAGCAGTTTTAACTTTACTCTTTTTATATCTTGATACGTTAAGATATGTAATGAAACATACAGCTTCTAGTATAAAAGCCCATACGATTTTCATAATCAGCGTTTATCCAGTAAGTATTCCAAATATCTAAATACTCTTTCATATGTTTCTTTTTACTAATTCGAAACATTAAGGTTGTAGGTATGGCGACTTATTGTGCCATAGTTGTCCCAAGAGCCCAGTTATTAGCCGAAGCTGTAGCCCAGGGAATGTTCATGTTTTCGATGTATCAACTGTTCTGTTTGATACTCGGATATTGCGGAGGAGAAGCAGAAATGATCCGGTATATAATCAAAGTTTTAGTTAATCAAATAAGACAGAATGCAGTGATATAAATCTTGTTCTCAGAAAGGTGAAACCTGATTCGCTCAATCCAAGAGTGGCACCTTGCTGTTGCTGGCCATGCTGTTGCATATTGCCGCTTTTAGCAGTCAATAAGTATGAAAATTATACTTTGTATGTGAATTAGCGACACTATCATTATTTTAAAATGTTTCTTTCAGGCGGAATTTGCTATTTTTGCGAATGTTAGTCCTTCAATTGCCCGTCATTCAAGCGATGGTTTACATGATACTCCTCGTGATGTGGGCCGAAGAAAAGGTATTTTTTTAAATTAATATGTTTTTGATATAATAAATTTAAACTTTCACTTTTCATTTTAGAGTCTATATCAAGTCAATTATTTGTACGTACAGCCATTTATAGTGGTATCGATATTTCTCGGAATATGGGGTATGTTCATGTGTATGAAAATGCTGAACGAAATCTTATCAGAATATTCGCTTAGGAAAAAATTTATAGTGCTCCAACTAGTTTTAATATTTTCTAAACTTCAAGGAGTAATAATGAAAATTATTGTCAATAACGATATATTGCCTTGTAATCATCCGATCACTCCGAATGTATATGCTAACTGTAAGTAATCATTAAGTTTTTACAAATAAATAATGACAATGTTTTGTTTAAATATTTCTTTTTTTAGTGATATTTAACATTGCAATGCTGATTGAAATGAACATCCTCGGCTTGTGGGCGAGATCTTTATACAAAAAACCACTTCCTGAAGCTTTCCTCAACAGTAACATAGAACAAGTTTGCGTAATTCCGACAGTTCATGCAGCAGTAGAAAAACAGATAAATAGCGGAGATGCCACACAAAATACTAAGCAAAATAATAACGCACAAGGCTACGCTAACAACAATTTCATTGATGCCAAGTTATAAGTGCAAAGTATTTTAAATATTTATTTATTTGGTGATATTAGTTTTTAAGTTGAGAAGTGAAATGTCCTTTTCAAATTTATTTTATTTTATACGTTCAGTAAATATTTTCTTTTCCTCGATGTTCTTATTATTAATTTTTAGTTGATAGAAACGAATATCCAATTTTTTACTGATATTTGTTTGAAATAGAAAAAATTAGTATTATTTAAATAAAAAAACTGAAATTTAGTATTAGATTAGCGTCATATTTCTGTATTAGAAAAACTATATAGAATAGTAATAAATTATTTTGAAAAATATTATAATTACTTGAGAAATTTAAATACTTATTCAAAAAATTTTATATCGAAATAACCATTTATGACAGTTTAATAACTGTCAAATATCTAAAATTATAAAACGTTATTTGAATATAAACACCATCTAACGTTCAATATCGAAACAATCTGAAAGATCTAAATTAGTAAATTAAAAAAAAATAATGCACAAGTCTTTTTATATAGCACTTTGAATGTTCTAAACTATATTTTAAAATATATGTACCTTATTTTTGCAAAATATAAATTGCAATTAGTCAAAATGTTAAGCACGTTATGAACTGCTTATAAATTGTACTTTTTAAGTCTGAATGTTTCTAAATATAACTTTATCGACTGTAAACATATTATAAAAATAAAACAATAAATGTGAAAAATTATTTTTTAATTTTAATCCTTATATATACGATTTTTGACAAATAGAAAAAATTTAAAAAAAATTACATCATTTCATTTTCTGAATCGGAATCGTCTTGTAAAGCCTGTTTCGCGGTTCTTTCAACTTCCTCCAATATATTATTTGGTACTCGCATATGAACGCCGTTGGTTTGTTCGCTCACCCAAGACAGTTCTAATTCGAAATTCTTATCTTTCAACTCGTCGTGCACCAAATAAATTCTGAAAACAATAAAATACTATTAAAATACACAACAAAAAAATAACCTACAATACAAATAAATCACGTACATTCTAGCGGCTTCTTTCGCCAATTCCGCAGTAGTCATATCGGCCATTTTCAACTTTTCGATTTCGGTTTTGGCAGCTTGCTTTGCTTTACCGACGGCGCATCCAAAATACGACTTTATACAATAAAAAAAAATATATTATTAAGTGAAAAGAAACGAAAAAATAATATAGTAAAACCTCTATTATTCAGAATTCTTATAGATGAGGCAATTGAAACTTTTTTAATTTAAAATATGTCACCATACAAATTCTTAAATAAATATGTTGTATCATTAAAAAACAAGATGCATATTATCAATGCGTTGAAAAGAGATGCTTTGCAATGTTTTTTATATCAAAAAAATGTTCCATAAAGGCAAAAAAAAAATCTTTATTTTGATTATCCAGATAATCTCAATTCCCATTTAGTACCAACAATCGGGTATCAAAACAACTCGTCCAAAACTGTCCAAAAAAATGTAGTTTTTCTAACTCATTTCATTTGTTCATTGAGTTTTTTAGGACAAATTGTTATTGGAAGAATTGTCACTTGAATAAATTGTTTTTGGATGAGTTGTCCTGGACAAATTGTCATTAGATGAATTGTCGTTGGACGAATTGTCACTTGAATGAATTGTCTTTGGGCAAGTTGTCGTGGAACCAAACAATCAAGGTTCTACCGTACATATTATTTAACTTACATATGATATGCCACTGGGATCGATCATGTACATGTTCGGACCGTCAAATTTGTCCCATGAGCTCAATACGACAGAACAACCGTAAGGACGGACTGCACTGTATAACGTATAAGCATGCAAATACATAGAGACGCGCTGGTTCAAATATTTCAGAGGTATCGGGACTCCGTATTGGGATTGGTAATTAGCGGCTTCGGTCCTAGCTGTTTCTACAATTTGTCTGGCGTCTGAGATTAAACCAGAAACGGCCTGAAATGATGTTTATTTTAATATTTTTGAATAAAAACTAACGGAATGTAATTGAGTTGTGAATTGTATACCATTCCGATGTGTTTGTCGATGTTGAAAATCCTCTTGTTGGCGCCGGGTTCGTATAGTTTGGATGTGACTAATTTTTCGACGGCGAAAACGACACCGTCTTTTCCCCTAAGGCCGATTACGGTGCCGGAATTTTCGACGGCTTTAGCGGCATATTCGACTTGGAATACGCGACCATCGGGTGAAAATTGTGATGCCGATAAATCATACTGAAGACATAAGATATACATTTATAAAGTACAGGAAAGGCTATTGAACAAAAACTATACATAATAATAAAAGTTTAAATATGAAAGGATAGATTTTTTCAATTTATATATTTGAGTGCTGAACAAATGTATTACTGATGATAATAATTGTAGATCTATTCTTGAACTAAATACATCGGAAGTCTCTTTTTACATGGGTGATACGTTCCAAAGATTATTGTGTAAAAAAATGTATGGTGATCATATAAAATTGGAGATAGATTCCGTAGGTATATTTGGATGAAATTTCCATCCAAATATATTACCAAATACTAATGAATCATCAAAAAAATCGTAATTTTTTTATTTAATAACTATAATTGTATACTGGCCTGGTCCGGATCTTACCATCATGGCAGAATTTTACATATACTTTTTAATTTTTACGTGATAATATGAATAAATAGTTTAAAAATAATAATAATCGTTTCTTTTTCTTGAACCATATAAAAAAATAGTGTAAAAAAGTTTTGGTTGCAAATTGCACTATTGGGAATTGTGCAAAGTGCTCTGTCATTATAAAATGACATGCAATACATATTACTTGCAAAATTTATAGAAATTCGTTTCATAAAAGGCAAAGAAAGGCAAATATGTGTAAAGAAATACGATTGACATAAACAAGCGTGAAACAATTCATTAGAATTGTCCTACATCATCCCAATGTAGCATAACCTTACATTTACGCGTAAAGATGGTTAAAATATAACAAAATAATATAAAAATCGTTACCCCAGTTCCGATAGAACTCATTTTGAGTCGATATTTCGGTCTTCAACGACAAACAAAATGTAAAACAAAGACAAAAATCGGCAGAATCTACTCTTGACCGGTTAACGTCAAATGACAACGCCGATTTCGATGGCAGACGCGAACTTAACAATACTATTAGCGTCCATTATATTTTATAATTCGGGGTTTTATTTTGTTGAAATAAATATGATATTTTTAATTTTAATGTATTTACAAATAAATACGCTTACTTTTTGAAGTAATAAAATTGTTTTAAATAATTTATTTTTGAGAAACAGAACATTTATAATTATTTGCGTTATACGACAGTTTAACACTGTAGCAGTTGAATACTGAGACAGTTAAGCACAGTGACAATTGAACAAATTACACGAATAAGTTTGATATGACTATATATCATCATTTATTTTTAAAAAAGTTTCTGATATTACTAAATATTCGTAATAAGTAGTGAATATTTATACAAAATTGTCTTCTTGAAATAAATAAATAAGCATATTAAATATTTTTTAATTTCAATAAATCGATGAATAATCAATAAATGTCAAATACAGTAATCCCCTCTATGACGACCCCCCCCCCCTATAACGTCTGCGGCATCTTCCCTGTAATGTCATTTTTTTCAAATGCATTTTAATTCTAATTTTTAATTTTTTTTTTAAATTTACTCAATAACTCGTTAAATTTAAAAATAAATTTACTCGTAAAAGTATCCAAAAAAAGAAATGTTTCATTTATTGATTCCCCAAAATTTCCCCCTATAACGTCGAACCTATCTTGACTATCTTTTTTTGGGGCATTACTGTAATTCATTATTTCTTTTATATTTTTGAACTAAATTATTTTTTTATTAGGTACTCTATTGATTTTTTTTATTCAATTTTCATCACTCATAATCATAAAAATAAATCCCCCTTAAAATATCGAATTGCTCAAAAAATTTTGAAATAGGGAAAGAATACTCGCATATATACACCCAACTATCAGCGCCATCTACAAACCACCCAAAACAATACACCAAACGCCCATAATCATTACCAAAAACGACACGACCAAAATAAACAACACCAAAAAGCTCTCGATATTCCCAAAACAAACGAAAAAATCTAACCCATCCAAACAACAGCCCCATAAACCCTCGGTTCACGTCTTATCCGCCACGTTATCGTTCCATATCGATCAGATCGGCGTGCAGCACACGTCCCATCCAAGGGCGGACGCAAAAGGGACACGTTACGTATACAATTTATGTGTAACAATTTGCGTGTGTTGGCGCGCTGTTTGATCAATAGCCGGGCCTTTCGGTTCGAGTGGTCGTATTATGTGCGAACTGGTAAACATTCGTCGTGTTATGGTTTATGTCGTGCGAGAGGGTTGGCGCGATCGATGGCGGCCTTGTCGGGTTTTGAAATTGGCGCGAAAATTTCGCGCTGTTTTTTCGCTTGGTGTATGATGGTTTCGCTGTAATGATGTGTTTGCTTTTGTAATTTACAGATTTTTTTATATTTAAAAGAATTTCAGCAAGGTCACCTATGCACGGTTTTTCTTTTTTTGAATTTTCTAAATATATCAATGACTTTGAATTCTAAATAAAAATTAGTAAGCTGCTTAAATATTGCACTATGTTGCTGTGAAATTGCAAATGAAAATAATCAGATAATAATAGAATTAACCAGAATAACGCATTTTATTAAATATTTGATTTCGCTATAATTTGTACTGGAAATGTGTAGAAATTTAATTGCGTCGACGATAAATTAAAACGTTTTAGAAACGTTGGATTGGAGGAAAATATTTTAGGAATTTGCTTTCATTGATATCAGTGTAACGATCGTACGATAAGTAAAGTATTTACACAGTTATCGCAACCGACAATGAGATGGATCAATTTTTTATTAGATGACAAGAAAATATTCGAACCTTTTCAAATACTAAATACATCCTACAATGACTAAATATTAACCACCCAACAATTTTCCGCTTTCTTTACAAAATATTTTAAGCACCTAGAATATACATAACCAGTGGTGTAGCTACCTAACAGCAAGAGAATGCAAAGCATCGGGGCCCAAGCTGCGAAAGGGCCGAAATTTTTAAGCACTCAATTTGAAAAAACATTTATTATCCATCAAAAAATATTGAGTGTTGAAACAAAGCAGAAAACAAAATAACAAAATATTCGACACATGAAATATTATTAATCACCAAAAAGTCCGATTCTTTGCGTTTTGTTTTTTTTTATATGTATTATATGTATTCCGTAACTGGAACTAATGTGTCACCGAGTGTGAGTCGTTTTATCGTAAAATATTCTTATTTTTTATTGTTCTCGAGTATTTCTCGATTATGTGTCATACCACATTAACAATTGGACTAGAGCTGTTACAAGTTGTATAAGCAGACTAGTTTGTTCGTGCATAAACGAAGTGGACACTCAGACTGTAACATACATAAAATTATTTAATTTCATATTAAAAAAAAAATGTCAAGGAGCCCTTATGTAATTCTTGCATCTTAGCCTGAAATTTCTAGCTACGCCACTGTACATAACATAATATTCTAATTAAAACACAACAAAGTTAAACGAAATTATTAACCACACATAAGCTAATATAATTTAATCAATACGAATATTTTACCATTTTAGCTATATCAAACTATTTAAATATAATATTATATTTTAACCACATAGATCATACATAACATATAACATTCTCATTAAAACATAATAATACGAACAAGAATTTAAAAAAAGCACACAAAATTACTAACCAAACATAACCTGACCTAACAAAATCAATTCAAATATTTTATCATTTTAAGCATCTTAAACATACTAAATTTAATATTTTGATCGTATATACCAATAAAACCATATAATATCCTTATCATATCAAAAATAGACAAATGCACCAACTTAACCCTGCCACATTCGTGTCACTTCGCACCCCCCAAACACACATCACGGCACAATAAGTCCATTGTGAAAGTTCGACACGATAGAAAGTCGAGTGAAATGGCATCGAAATAACTTCCGAAGTGGGCGATAATCGTGAATGAAACTAATAATACGACAACTCGGGTCGATTTCGAGGGCCGAAGCCATCAAAAACGAATTTGAATGGTACCGATGCGTACGTGTAAACCGAAACACGCACAGTTTCTTTAATTTGAAGTTTGGGGGGGGTGCGTGTGTGTGAAATTTTGGGGGGGGTTGTGGTCGGGGATGGAGTGGGTTTTTGGATTGGTGAAATGAGGATTTTGTGGGTGAATGGGTTTTTTGTATTTGTATGTGTCGACGTGAAAGTGTATCAGTGAATATGTTTTTTTTTTTTATTAAAAAAATTTTGAGTTATGTTTTTTTTTTTGATTTAAAGTTAAAAAATAGATAAAATATATTCCAATAAGAGAATTTTTATCTCTATAAATTTCTTGTAGTAAAAATACAAATTCACTGATTGAACAATTCAATACTAATTCCCTATAACATGTGGATTAAAAGATTATGAGATTTTAGATAGTGCTGTTATTTTTTTTAATTATGTTGATTATGTTTGCAAATTTGTTTTGCAGTTTCGTAATAATGGATCGTTGTGGTCATTATGTTATTTTTATAACTTTTATACAAATATGACGGATGCTTTTATCTAATAAAAATTTTCAATGTGAATCATGCGTCGATAAGTTTGATTTATTATATTGTTATTGTGAATGTTAAAATCGACGAAAGATAAAATCGATATAGATGAAACAAAAAAAAAACTTATAAATCCAATCAATAAATGACTTCCTTATAAATAAGATTAATTATTTATTTTTGTAGGAACTGTTGACATTTCTTGTCAATCATCGGTTTTATATGTCATATTAGTATAAAAATAACAAACAATGTTTCGACTAATCCAATAAATTACTTTAACAATTTACGTAGTCTTATTTTTAACTCTACATGATATTAAAAATGATCCATACTTTTTTATCATATTTAAATTCAAAAACAACATTTCTGTCAAAACATCAGACCATCATCAAAAAAAATTACATAAGCCAAATAAAAGCCTCATTAACAATAATAAATGCCATTATTCATTTCCAAAACGGCATTTAACAACATCATAATAACATTTCAATTAAATACTTCCTCAAAAACCACAACCAAAACATACACAATATCCGAACGACAAAACTTTCCGAACTCACATGATGAAAAATCCCTCATTCGGCAAGTTTTTAGCAATAAATTAATTTTTCTCAGACGTCCTCGTTTTTATTTTTCCATAACGAAATTTATAACATAAATTACGTCTTTGTTCGCGTGCCTAGCAAAATTTTTCAGGTCTGAAACTGCGCCGTTTTCGCAACTATATCCAACCGAATCCGAAGATTAATATTAAAAACAGCCAAAAAAAGTATAATATTATATAATGAACAATTTCGGTTTTGCATTCGAAAAACGGCGCAATCCGTGCCACACTTTGTACTGCATTGATTAAAAGTTTCCAAACTGTAATACCGCAGTGGATATAATGGATATTCCGAAATCGATACAAGTCCGATATATTCATTAATTAACATAAAATTAAAAAAAATATATATATACATGAATGAAAAAAATTGATCGATCGAAACTGCGCAAATGATAACATTTGCGCATTTTAAATATTCATATCAATGAATATTTCGGAAATTTTAACTATTAGACTTGTACTATTTTGTGTAATTACAGTTCGGGTATCAGTACGTTGTATGAGTGGATCTGTAGATAATTACGATTTGAAGTTGTGTGGGAAAAAACCGCAGGAAGTGCCTTCTGTACCAGTCTAACTCTTCTCGTATACAATATAGGCTTTTGTGGTGTTGCAGATTTTTTTGCCAATTGGCATTTTATGTGTTCCAATTCAGTAGTTTCAAACAATAGGTTTGGTATATATTTTGCGATGTATTCGATGTTTATTTATGGAAGTAGATCGATCGAAGATGGATTGTGATCTAATTTCGATTAGAAAAGTTTATGCCGCTTTCGTTCTATATATTTATTGAATTCGCTGAAAATAAGAATTGTGAATTTAAGAGTCTTATAAATCATTTTCGTTTTTGAAACCTTTTTTTATATAAAACCGCACGAACTTTTTGATTGAATGGGATTTGATACATAAATAGTCGTACGTTATTCGATTCATTTTTATGACACAATCACTAAATATACCGAAATGAAAAAAAAGGCTCAATATGCAGTTATTCAAATATTTGTATAATAGTAGTTGCGTATACATATGTAATGAGCCATTGATTTGAAATTGAAATTATGCATACATTGTCATAATAAATTTATTTACATTACATAGAATGTAAATTTTTTATTTGAATTCATCACGATCCAATTAGTTTTTATTATTACGACGAGAACTTAATTTTTTTAAAAGAAAAATCAACTTGTACGTGTTAATTTGAATAGTAAACAATCATTAATAACTAATTTGATTATCGAATGGTATATAAGACCGTTTAGTCATCGAAAAACACACAGTTGTTTTTTTACTTTTTACCTAAAAAATATACATTTGTAAATTGTATTCGAACGGTTGGTATTTTAAAAATATACTGATATTCCATTTTTACGTTTTTCATGGGTCTGACAAAAAATCATGAAAAATATACAATCGATTGAAGGTTTCAAAAATTAAAAAAAAAAATAGTCAAAAATTAATTTTTATTAAAAAATCACGCGTTTGACATATATTTTCGGAAACAAATAGGCTCTTTTAATGGTATAAATAGATTTGAACTTTTAATATCTTTATATTTAAGGCAATATCAGAAAAAAAATTCAATAAGGGTTAAAAAAAAATAAAAAGAACAAAAAAGTAACAAATTATTAAATGTCAGCAACATGCGACCTATACGTTTGAATAAAGGCTGCCAATAGTTGGGAATTGAATTAAATATTTATATAAAATTAATTGAATTTTATATATTCCACAATCAAACGTAAACTGCGGGAAATAAAAACGTAAAAGCTCGTATTCAATATATAATACTAAAATGAAATAACACTGCAAAAATTAAACACAAATACCGAGAAAACGTGAATACGGGAAACGTAAAAACGGGGTTTCACTGAAAATAAAATATAATCGATATGGTATAACACATTTTAAAAAGCAAATTATAATACTGATCATTCTACACCGAACATACAGACTATTTTATAAAAACACCGACCGCATACAACCTCTACGTAGCCTACATTTCCAAAACACAAAAAGTTCGAAAGTTTCCGACCTCTGCGTGTGGCAGCACTGTTCAAACGAGCGCGCTACTGAGAACCAGTGATGGACGAGACGTGGGATAATATGGACGCGTGCTTCTCGACGTTCGACAAAGACGGGTAAAACATCCATTCAAACACGAAAATAAAATTAAAAAAAATAATAACTCACATCCTCCATCATCAGGGACAACCGTCTGAGCCCCGAGGAGTTCCGCCTCATTTGCAGGGCCCTGTTCAGGAACGACAAGGGCCACATTTACCCTTTGGACGACGAAAAGTCGCGCCACATCTTCTCGGTGTTCGACAAAAACGGCGACGGGTACATAGACAGGGACGAGTTCGTCTTTTGCTGGAACCACTGGATCAAAGTGGTGAGCCGTTGCTATGGACCGCTGTTATTGTCGGGTGACATAACCTGCACGCCGTAAATCTCGTATCGATTCTCGGTGACGTCGTGGTTTATTGGGTTTGCGGAAAAAAAGGCGTCGGACGTTTGTTTACGTGGGTGGGGCGCGCAAAAGTTTCGGTGCGGTTTGAATTTTGGCGCGCGAACCGCGACGGTTGGTCACTCTGGGTCGGGTCGTTGAGTAGGGAGCTTTCGCGATTAAGTTAAATGAGTAGGTTGGAATTGGAGTGAAAAAGTTTTTTGTGTGGTTTGAATTTTGGCGCGCGAACGGCGATGGTTGGTAACTCTGGGTCGGATGTTTTCGCGTTTCAGTTTTTGATTGAATTGGAGAGTTTTTTAATTGGTTCAATGAATCGGTTAAAATAGAGTAAAAATAGTGCTGATTTGATCATTGTTTTTTTTGTAAGAGTTTAAAAAATATTTGTGTGGGTTGTATCTTTTTAAGAATTAATAGATTTTTGAAACAAAAGTCATAAAATATAATAGTTTTTTAATGTTTTTTTTTTATATTACCATATCTAAATAGATTTATGATGTGTGCAAACTAATGTTGTAATTTTAAAACCAAAAATGCTTCAAAATGTAAATTTATCCAAAAACAATATTTTTCATTAATTTGGTTATGAAATCTTAATAATTGAAAAATATTTTTATACAACATTCAAACTCGAGTATGTTTTGTTACTTTGGTCATAATTTTTTTCTTGATTCTATCGTTTTATAATAAAAAAAACTATTTTTATTATATTTTATTTAATGAAAATCATATTTTGGTTTCAGATTGTTCGTCCAGTCAACGTTTTCTTGATTGTTGATGTCCAAAACGATTTCATATCAGGAACTCTTAACATCAGCAACTGTGTTGCTCAACAAAACGGCCTCGAAGTAAGATTCAATAAGTTCCTTCTAATAAAACACAGATAACTACATACTTACAATAATATTACCTTGAACTTGCACCACAAAACTGAATTCTTATGACCTTCCAAAACTATTCATTGAATGCAAATTCCAAATTGGTATTGCATGTTCACTTCTGACATGCCATTTCAGTATTACTCCATTCGATATAATACGAACAATAATCCGATTTGTCTTATGTAATATTTCAAACTTTTTCCAGAAAGAAATAACAATTTATATTCTTTCAATTTCTAGGTGGTTGCTCCGATCAATAAATTACTCGATACTATACCGTTCGATGCCGTCGTTTATTCTTTAGATTGGCATCCGAGCGATCATGTATCTTTCATCGATAATCTTCCTCAAAGGGAATTACATCCTACGAGTCCTGTAAATTAATTTTGATATGAATTTTATCGTAATTTTCATATAAAATATAATGATATCAACTCAAAATGAATTTTAAGGTGTCGGCCGATAAGGCTCAGGTTTATGATACTGTCATTTTCGCTGGACCTCCGTTAATGAAACAAAGACTCTGGCCACGACATTGTGTTCAAGATTCTTGGGGATCTGAATTACACAAAGATTTAAAGGTATATTACCAAATATTTAAAAACATAATATTAATTTTATTATACTACATTAAGTTTTATATTAATATCATTTTTAGATTGTTGATAACGCTATAAAAGTGTATAAAGGAACTAATCCCGAAGTTGATTCATATTCAGTGTTTTGGGATAATAAGAAAATGACAGATACGACACTTTCTTCACAATTGCGAACGAAAAACGCTACAGATATATACATTTGTGGATTGGCATACGACGTTTGCGTTGGTGAGTATATTTTTTTTAAATTTTACCAATTATTGTTAAAATTATTGCTAAATATCATTCATTATAATAGGAGCAACAGCTGTTGATGCTTTGGCGATAGGATACCGCACCATTTTGATTGATGATTGTAGTCGTGGTGTTGATTTGGCCGATATTGAAAAAACTAAGAACACTGTCATCAACAATAATGGAGTGATTGTGAATTCGAATGATGTAATTATTTATTTTTTTGTCTAATTTGACAGAATTTTAATTTATTTTAAGTGAATTTAATGTTGTTTTAGGTCATGGGTATGGTGGAAGGTCGTGATAGGCGTCCGGAACTTGGTTACAAATTGGCTATGGAACTTAAAAAAGCTGTTAATGCACAATAGTGATTTTTTTTTATATGGTAGATTTTGTTTGTTGCATTAGAGTTTCTTTTATTATTTTTATTTCAGCTAATATTGCAGTTTCGCAATTGCCTTTTGTATAAGAAGTATACTTTTTAATTTGGTATTTTTTTTAAACAATATTTAATGAATTTTGTATTTGATTTAATCATATTTATAATATTTAATGTGTTTTTATATCAAATCAAATTTTCGAATGTACAGTTCTAATGCAAGAATGTATTTGTTCAAAATTCCAATTTTTTCTCACTTGTGTGTGAAAATTATTTGAAACGAAAGCTTTTCGTTCTCAAAACTTTTTTTTAAATGACATTTTATACTTTAGTTACTTAATTAATTAAATTTATTGTAATATTATATTAAAAATTACTTAATTTTTCGAAATATGTTAATGAAACTACTTAATTTTCATTTATATTAAAAAATCAGAATCGTTTATATAAATGTTGTTTAAGCAGTAAGGTGTTGAATAATTCTAGTAAAAGTGTGTAGATCACAAGTGAAAAAATGTTAATTTTTTTCCGTTCCGAAAAGACAAAAATTCCATTTTGAATTTTACATAGACCTTGACTTAACGTAAAATTGTATTGTTTACGTATTACTTTTAAGAATTAAATGTTAAATTTGTGGTTGTGTCATAGATTGTATTTCTATATGCATCAGTCTTATAGAATAGCTTACAAGTTGCCTTATTAGTATTAGGTAAATTTTATATAAAAGCCTTGTTTTAGGATAAAATTGAGCATATCACTTATGCTAGTATGGAAATATATTGTATTTTTGCACCTACAATAAAACTGTTTGATTGACTATATCGACTTTCAAATGGAAATTTATAATACATACTACATCATGCAAGTGTTCAATAAATCTAAATCCCATTGTCATTCGAACCTTATATAGTACCCATTAGTGTTGAATAATTGAATCAATACATAACATCAAAGCAAACCACCAATTAATTATCGGTCCCACTAAATTTCCAATAATCCATTTATCGCATATTATAAAACATAATCACATTACATTTAACCAAATCGAGGCATCCATCATAACTCTAATTTTTTCCAAATTTCAGATACCCTCTATAAAAATATCCATTCATTCCAAAATCACAAACGAAAATAGATTGACGAGCTATATAAAACAGTCAAACGCACGCAATTCATTCTCGAACGTTCCATAATGAGGTTTTACATAATATTGTATACCGTTTATTTATGAACGACAATGATGGGGAAAACTAATTTGCCGCTTCGTCGGTTCGTCCATTAGCGGTCAACGAATTGAATTTCTGCATCACGAAGAGGCTGTTGCTATTTCAAGAAAGCGTTTTCAGGGATGCTTTCAGGTCGTGTCTTCGTAATGGGGGTTGACGGTTTTTCCGAAAGAAATATTTTCCAATAGTAAAGTGATCATATAAATTACGAATTTTCAGAAAGAAGTTTTTTCATATAGTATGTAATATTATTAAGGGTCTCATTAAAGCCTTAAAGAGGTGATAGGTCATGTTATTTGGAAAATTTCAAACTAAACAGACATTAGTCTAAAATATAATAGTTTTCGATTTATTATTTTTTTGATTTTTTCGATCGTTTGGTGCTACCTTAAATTGTTACCTTGTTGATGTAAAAGTTTCATTCATATTTATGGATTGACTACGCAATTAACAAATAAAAAAATAATATTTGTTTACCATATTACCTTTCATTTGGATATTATGGCGCAATTAGAAGATTTATTTCTCAAAAATCGAAATAATAACTCGAAAATTTTAGTACTTCGGACTAACAATAAGGTATGTTTAGTTTAAAATGTTCCAAATAACATGACCTTGAGACTTCAAGGAGATTTCTTTAACATTCTGTATAAAATTAATTTTCCCTTAAATGTATTGTAGCTTACGCTACGTCAATTTTTGATTTTGACATTAATATGTCGTTTGAATCATGGATTAAGATTTTAATTAAATCCCGAAAATAGAATTTTAGCGAAACCTCATAAAACCAATTATGAATAGGCATCATTTATAAAATTAATTTATGTATAAATTATTGATTCAACTTTTATACTATTTTTCTTATATATAATACCGAAAATAAAAAGCTTCACTCGCACGAAGAAAATGATTATAACATTATGTAGATTTTATACAAAAGCTTAAAACTATTTCTGATAGATGTCAGAACTAAATTTTTTTAATAACTATATAACTTTCTATAATTGTTTCTTTATATAATTCGATTTAAAACAACAAAATTCAGGGTGATATCATGAGCATAAACACGCATCTCGAATTTTCATTCACCATAAACCTCACCCTTATTAAAAAAAAAAAACAATCAAACAAATTCAATTCGTTTTTCAACTTGCGCTCATCATGGAGCCTCACCCTCGTCAAACAGAAATCCACAGATCCAATCGATTTAATTTCCCCATTTTTCCCGGTGGCGATTTCAGCGTTCGATTTTCCCCATTCGAGCGGAACTAATTTTCCCTGCACTGACCCGCTTTTCCGGAAGTTCGCACTGCGCACGTGCAACGATCGAATTTTCGCGACGATGACGTCACGGGAAGGCTTCCTGGGTCGCCTATGACGTCATTGCGAAACTGGACGACCTCTCCGGAACTTTAAATGGGCGGACGGGATTTGTGGGTTTACGTAGAAAGTGCTGATGATTGATTTACGTGGATGATGATGATGTTCGGGATTGATTTGGGTTTGTTTGGGAATTTGATGTTTTTATGTGGATTTTTTGATGGGATCGAAAGGTTTTCGCGATCATTATCGAAGTGAAATTGGAAAGTGCTTTTATATAATAAAAAAACCGATGCTTCGTTTGTTGCTTGATTGATTTTTTTACATTATGTACTCTATTAAATCTAGTATATATAAGTGTTCGAAAATTATATTCTGTAAAACTAAATGAATTTTATATTTATTTGCTGTATTGGTTACTGGAAATATTATACATTTTCTATTATTTTTACTTTCTGAAATGTTAATGTTTCATATTGATTGCCTAAATTTTTTTTTTGTTTAGTCGCTATTAATAAAAGTTGTTTTTTGAAATTTTCCAATTATTTATATTATTTTAAAACAAAAAAAAATTAAATTAGAATAAAAAATCTTTTCATATTTTGAATGCCAATACGATAAAATCCATTTATTTTAATTATTAAATTTTCGTAAATTTTTATCAAATAAATAATATTCTTTTATATATTAAAGGATTAATTCAACGCTTTGTTTATTCCCACGTCCAAAAACCTTTTTATTTTCGGCTGCTGAATACGTTAAATAATAACTCAAAAAACCTTTATGCAAATTGTCCCAATCGACTTAACCATATCGCCTTCCAAACGGCCCATAAAAGCAAAAAACAATTACATAATCAATCTCAATCCCATATCGACACCGAAAATACGCATCCAATCAAAATATATTTACAACACGAAACAACAACAACCACATCCAAAAAATCAACAAAACCACCCCCCCCCCAAAATATAAAAAGAACAATCAAAATCACATCCGATGATCAAACACGTCCGCCGAATTGACGGATGCGTTTTTCCCATGTCGATAAGCAGGGGCGGGGCG
>JAOXNN020000021.1:2006851-2018075 GCA_028571205.2 Hydropsyche betteni | reverse complement strand
GGGGGGGGGGCCCCCCCCCGAGAGGGATTGAATTGTCCTGGATCACTTTTTTTCTAGCAAAAACGAAAATTGTGTTTTACCTCAGGCGCTAAATACTCTTGTTGTACTACCACATTCACTTATATATGAGTAAATCTGTACTGATTTTATTTTATAAAAAATCAGGATAAGACCTAAAAAATCAGTACATACTGTACTGGCGAAATCAGTACAAATGGTCACCTTAATCTTTACTGATTTTATTTTCCAACAAATCAGGACAAGGCCCAAAAAATTAGTACCGTACTGATAAAATCAGTACGAATGGTCACCTTACTTATAAAAGCATCAAAGCACGAACGCGCCAAAATTTCTCCTACGAAAGCAAATTCGAAAAATTTCAAAAAAAAATTTTTTAAAATAAAACCAAACGATCCATCAAAAAAAATTAAAACGAATAATAACAATAACTGAATAATAATAATAGGCAAAAAATTAAATGGTCAGAATTTAATAACGAAACGGTCAGGATAGGTTAGGGTTCTTAATATTATTCTGACCGTTTAATATAAATTGTGACAAATTCTGACCGTTCAATATTTATTCCGACCTATCTGATTAAAATTCCGACCTAAACATGATTAAAATTCTGACCAATGTCAAACAAATTCCGATAAATGGCATAAAAATTCTGACCAAAACCGTATTCAAATTCTGACTATTTAAACGGCAGCCATAATAATATTCAATCAATCCAACGCTCCTAGCTAAAAATAAAAACCGGTGACGGCAAAAGTCAAGAATTCCGAACGCAACCGGGTCATGGCCGCGCAATCCGCTTTTGAACTCGCGCACGTCAGGCGGTGTGCGAGCGCTGCGGGTGCTGCGCCCCTTTGTAGCTCCGTACTATCGACATGGCGATGCTGCTGGGGCGAGCGCCCCGTGTCCTGCGCCCCGCGACGGTGAGCCTCCGCCCCCTGCCCCCGTTACGTAACCGCGCCGCAGTTACGCCACCGGTGACGCTATTTTCCCATGTTTTCAGGTGCAGGTGCTCTGGACGGCGCCGAAGGCCCTCGCCGCCGGAGCCCCCAGCCGCAGGCCGCAGCTGCTGCAGCCGGCGCCCCCCGCCCACGCCTCCCGGTACATAACCTGCAAAGTGGGGCGTTCGCCCCGCGCCCCCTCCCTCTCGGCTCTGCGCGCACGTGATGGGGGTCACGTGGTCTGGCTATGCTTTTTTGTATGGGGGTTTTGATCGATCAATTGGTTTTGGGCGGTGTGCGGAGTTTAATTGACCGTTCGACGATGTGAACGGTTGTTATGCACGATGGGATCGTGTGCGAGTAAATTGTATGAATAATTTAGTATTCGGTGTTGAAAATGATTGAGTTTATTTGTCGTAATGAACGAATGTATATTAGAACTTCTGGATTGATAAAAAAAAAATTAAATTTCAGGAATTTTTTATATAATACGCATCCAACAATGTATGAGGATGTAATGAAATTATTGCACAACGGTCCATATAGTTATCAATATTGTTATCTGTATTGTACAATTGTCCCTATATTATGTTAAACTGAACTAGACCTTTGTAAAGTTATTCTAAGCGGTAATTATGATATTTATTTTCAATGTCATCCAAAATAAAATGTATTGTAGTATCATTAAAAGACACGTTGGATATTATCAATGTTTTAAAAAAAAGTGTTTCAGGATTTTTTTTCATCTTATAAACAATTATCTGAATTTTTTGCCGCACACTCCATCTTAATTCTTATTTAATCGTATTCTACTGTATATTGTCATTACTTTCTTATTATATTCGCAGATTAATTTCAAAAGTATCGATTATATAAAAACTTTCTCATTCGACTCATTTATCTATTGAAAAACTGAGATTACGTTGACCTTAAAAAAATATTTTGATTTTTCATTTATATAAAGTGTTAGATACCGCTTTATCTTTCCGTTACATTTTATCTCGAGTCTTTCAAACAAAATTAATTAATTTTTTTCATATTTCAGGTTCTATAGTATAAATAATTTTAGAAGGAACATTCACGTTTCGAGTAGACTATTACAAACAAAAGATGTCGTCGCCCCGACATTTCCCGATTCAGTATCAGAAGGAGACGTTAAGTGAGTCGTATTACATTAAAAAAAGTATATAAACCATTTAAACTCAAACGATTCAATTTATAGGATAGATAAAAAACCGGGCGACAGTGTCCAAGAAGACGAGGTAGTATGCGAAATTGAAACCGACAAAACGGCCATGCCCGTGATGGCTCCGGCGTCGGGAGTCATCGAAGAATTCTACGTACAAAACGGTGATACCGTCAAAGCGGGACAGAAGATTTTCCGTTTGAAATTGGGACCAGCCGGAGCTAAAGCGGCACCTAAAGAAGAAGCAGCAGCGGCTCCATCACCACCGCCTCCGACACCAGCCGCTGCAGCTGCCCCGCAGCCTCCGACACCGACCCCATCAGCTCCACCTCCACCTCCACCACCGAGAGTATGTCGTATTTTATATAAATTTTGTTTAGAATTATCGTAAATTTAATATTTTTATTATTTAGTCCGCAGCTCCAGTTTCTTCTATACCTGTCGCTGCCATTAGACACGCTCAAGCTATTGAAAATACACCTGTTAAGGTATTTTTGTTTAATATTTGGTGTTTTTGTTAAGTTTTTCATGTATTTTTTTTTTAAATTTTAGCTTCCGCCCAATGATTATAGCAAAGAAATCACAGGAACAAGAACAGAACAAAGAGTCAAAATGAATCGTATGAGACAACGTATTGCACAAAGATTAAAGGAAGCTCAAAACACAAACGCTATGCTCACAACATTTAATGAAATTGATATGAGGTATATTTCGTTTTCAATTCACTGTTTGGTTATCATTAAATTTCTTAAAAATAATAATTTTTCAGCCAAATTATGAGTTTCCGAAAGGCTAATTTACCCGCTTTCCAAAAGAAATACGGACTTAAGTTAGGATTCATGTCGCCGTTCGTCAGAGCTGCTGCATACGCTTTACAAGATCAACCGGTCGTTAACGCTGTTATAGACGGAACGGATATTGTATACAGGTTTGTAGTTATTTGAATACGAGTTTAAATATGTTTTTAACGATAAAAATATTCATATTACTTGTAATTTTAGAGATTACGTCGATATTTCTGTGGCCGTTGCAACACCGAAAGGTCTCGTTGTGCCGGTCTTGAGGAATGTTCAAGATATGAACTTCGCCGATATTGAATTGGGCATCGCTGCTTTAGGCGAAAAGGCTAAAAATGGTTAATATTATAAATATAGTTTTTTTTTTTAAATATAAATGCAAATTAATATTATGATTTTGAATCACAGGCCAACTAGCAATAGAAGATATGGACGGAGGCACCTTCACGATCAGCAACGGAGGCGTTTTCGGTTCTCTCATGGGAACACCTATCATCAATCCGCCACAATCGGCAATTTTGGGAATGCACGGAACATTCGAACGACCGGTAGCCGTTAACGGACAGGTTCTTAATGGTTTTTTTTCAATAAAAAATACTTAAAGATGGATACGTGACAAATAATGTATTGGAAAATTTCAGGTTGTAATACGTCCAATGATGTACGTTGCCTTGACTTACGATCATCGATTGATTGACGGTCGCGAGGCCGTCTTGTTCCTGAGGAAGATCAAAGACGCCGTGGAAGATCCACGGGTCATTCTCGCCGGACTGTAATCTAAAACGGCAAATAAGAATGTTATTCGAATAAATCCGAGATTATTCTCTTATATGTAGTAATGGCTGATGATTTGGTGACTTAAAAAAATCACTATACACAAATTGTAATAATTCTGCACTTAATGTTTTTTAAATTTTTAGTAAATTCTACGTCAGCCAGTCGATTAATTTCGAAGGCATCGTAAAATCGATACAAAACCTATTTGTAAATATTTACTTCAATATTTATATCAATGTTGGATATGTTATAATTATTTATTTATATATTTCGAACGTTTTTTCATATGCACTGTTGTGGTATGAAATTAAACTAAATTGAACTAACATGTTATGGGTAACCTAATCATATAAGTATTGTTTTTTTAATATATATATATTTATTTATTATCGAAAAGTTGCCTGTGTTGGACATTTTTCATATGCATATACCATTTATCATACTTCATAACGAATTCGTCGTTCCGACGAATTAAGTATTAACTTTTGGGTGATATTATTCCAATTTTAAGGATTTCGGCCTACGTTGTGCGAGGCCGGCTAGTCCAATTCGGCATTTTGTTGTCGATACAACAATGATTGCAATACACCACTGTTGTATGTATGTTGTGTACGTGTTAAGCTTTTACATAAATTGTGAACAAGCGGGTCAAAATAAAAAAATGTTATATAATTTTTCCTCAGCGAAATTTGTTTTATTTTCTTCTTT
Source organism: Hydropsyche betteni (assembly GCA_028571205.2). Lineage (NCBI taxonomy): Eukaryota > Metazoa > Arthropoda > Insecta > Trichoptera > Hydropsychidae > Hydropsyche > Hydropsyche betteni. The sequence continues at coordinate 2,013,648 of JAOXNN020000021.1, read as the reverse complement.
CAACATTGGAGTATTGATATTATATGTTGCTTATAGAGAATTATGTAAATAGTGATTGAATCAGTCGCCGAATGTATATTTGATCAATAAAAATTAAAAAAAAACATCATCAACATATTAATTTTTAGTAAAAGCAAATTAAAAGTTTGTTTTTATAACGTCCCTTTCACCTGACACTAGCTTTTTAATCATGTATGCAATAATTTGAACATTTAACAATTTCATGAAATTATTAGCCTTTAATTAAAGGCTAAAATGCCTTTAATTATGAAAGTGGCTTAAGTCAAATTTAGTGGTTCTGAATGTGTTTGAAGATGAATTTATGTTTTACCTTTCTGACTGTCCGAAGTTATCAAAACATTTACTTTTTTCATAAAATAAATGATTTAACATACAGTAAATAACCAAATTTTAAAATCTAATTATTCAATTTCTACAAATTTGGATCTAATAACGGTAATCTGGACATTTAACGATTTCATATCAATACATATTCCAAATCATTACAAAAATTATGTGCTTAAGATTTTGAAAATGGCTTAAGTCAAATATAGTGATTCTGAATATGTTTGTCAATGAGTTTTTGTCTTACTTTTTCAACTACCTAAAATTTTCGAAACGATTTACTTTTTTAACATATCAAATGACCTGTCAACAACGACATTTAAAATTTAATGATTCAATTTCTGCAAATAATAGCAATATAACAATTGAGGGGCTCGGCAGTAAATAATGGTAAGCGACATTTGTCACTTTTGGAGATATTAAGAAAAACAGTTTACATGCATTTAAATGCAAATAACACTAGGAGCAACTCGACATAGTACTGTCATCTTTTAAGAGAATATGGAATTATTTATTAATTTCTGTAATAAACGTACGTAATTTTTGTAGAAAATAAAAAAAATTACAATTTTGGGGCTTACCATTATTAACTGCCGAGCCCCTCAATTAGCAAACTTATTTTTTTTTAAATTCTCTTTCACAATCAAACACACACACATTTTAAAACAACAGAAATAGTTTACACCCACCCGGCATGTACAAGACGCCATTTTTTCCATTCATCAATGGGGGAGCTTCGCAGTTCGGAAATCTGGACAGTTATCGAAGGGGATCCCTCCCCTTCATGAATACAAATACAATTACTTATGTCCCCCCCCTGTATTGCAGCATCCTTGCACCAACTTGAGACATTTCTATGTAAATTAAGATGGGGGCGGTATTATTCGCACAGCTAGGGGAAAAAATTCGTTCGCTAGTTTCTGGACGAGTTCTCGAGAATGGCGTCTGCGCGGGGGTGGAATGATGAATATCTTTTGCGAATAGGGTGTTGAGTCGAAGCTCGCAATTTGTTTGTTATAAGTATGGGGGTTGGTTTGTGGGGGTTTCGATGGTGATTTTTAGTTTTGCAGGTGATTTTTTGGTCAGTGACTATTCGTTGAAATGGTTATGATTATGAAGAGAACAAAATGTTTCGTCGGTATTATTTTATTAGGTGGTGAGTATAAATAATAGAAATGCTAGTTAATGTAGTTTTAGAAGTTAAATTAAGTGCGCAGATTAGTATTATGAGTGAGCTTTGAGCTTCGTTTTTTTTTAAACAAGATATATCAAAAAACACTAGTTTCCCTCTACGCCAGCAACTCGTGTATTTATAATACTTTTGTATTGACAAAGATATTTTTATTCATATTTTTAGATTAAATACACAATAAACAAACATAAAAATAAGATTTGTCAACCAAGTTAGCTTTCATTTGAGAATTATTAGTGCAAAAGTGCGAGATTATGGATTTTTTCTTAGAAATCGGAAAAATAATAATAACTCGAAAACTATTATATAACACTTCGGATTGAGATATATTTCCTTAAAAATACTTCAAATTGAGCCATCTCCCTTTTAAGGCTTTGCATCACTCTTCCAAACACTGTATATTATTAAAATTGAACGTTTCGCCTATAATATATTTAACAAACTCTCAAAAAAGCATGCTATATTAAAATATTTTGACAAAATCCCGATTATTCAAAAAGTTTTTCATAATCCGCTGTCAAAAATATACTGACCGCTTAGTGTAAATATGACCAAAATTTTGACCGAAAATACGAAAAACTTAAAATGAATCCAATCCTCACGTTTCCAACACTAAACGCCCATCTTTCTCCCCCTCGCAACGCATCCATCTATGAACCTCATCACTTATACCTTAACTTCAATAATCCAAATGAAACTTCTGAAATACAATACACGTTCATATATATATTTTCCATGACTCATAATACGAAATGCACAGTTCGGTTCTGGCCTCCTCAATTATAAGATGGCTCCAGATATCCGAGGAGTGCTCCCCTTCTTCAGGGTCGATCTTCGAATGTCGGCGTTTTGAATATGAGCGATTTCATGCTTGAAGTGTTCCGATTGTGCGTAGTTAACATGCGTAAGTTTTGGCAATTTCGCGATATACTATGTGTGTGTGTGTGTAATCCTTTTGTGCTTTGAGTTGAAAATTAAATTTGTTTTGGATTTTGATTGAGTTTGATTTTTCAAAATACATTGGGAATAGTTTAATATGAATTGAGGGGATTTAAATGTTTTTTTCATGTTAAAAGAATTTCATATTAAACTTGATAACATATATAGTATTTTGTAAGGACTGCGATGTTATCCTTAACTAATTTTTCACGTTAAGTATTTTTTTGCTAATCAATTTTTACTGTGTTTTAAATACGGTTATCTAATTTATTTTTTGATATTATAGTGAAAATTTATCATCAGTAAAAATATCTATTTACTAGTCATTTAAAAAAGGTTACGTTTTTTTCGATAAAGTGTTATAAGTTAGATAAAGTATGTTTTGATAATAGATTTTTTATTTCTAAATAGAATTCGAATAACATTAGCAAAAATATACTTTCACTGATAATATGATACATTTTCATTTTCACAGTAAAAGTTTGATTCTATTAGTTCGATATCGATATCTATAATTTAAGGGGGGAGACCTAGTTGGAACGTCCAAAAAAAGCTCTTGTTTAGGAATTTGTAATATCTTGGAAAATTGTAATATCTCCTTGAAATACATATATTTCATGTGAAAAAACATTTTTTATTAATTAATTTAATGTGTGGCCAAAAAAAATTCCTAAGCAAGAGCTTTTTTTGGACGTCCCAACTAAGTCTGCCCCCTTAAGTTTGAATTTTCAAAGTAAAATATTGCTATTTTACGATAATTTCAATTTATTCAATCATCGTCAAAAATGTGAAATGATTTACTAAAACATCATTATCGTCGCACAACCAATGACAGGATTATTGTTATCACTACATCAAATATTTTTTGTTTATAAACATTCCAAAACTTAATTGACTTTTGAACGTATCAATCAACAAAACGATACAAATTTTTCAATAGGTATTTTTCAATATATTTCTAAAAGTCCCAATGAATTAACGATCGTTTATTATACAAAATCAAATACGACGAAATTTTCAATAACGAAACTAAACCCATACAAACACACATAAGCACCCCTGCCCCGACCAACCCTCGAATTCATCTTTCGTCCTCCAAATTATGAATACCCAGCAACGTCTCACCTCAATTATTAATCGGACTAATGCTCAAGGAGAGTCGATAGTTTCCTTTGAAAACGACCGTCGCCAAAGAGACCCAGAAGACGAACAAGAAACCACCCCAGCCGAATGGGGGCGGGTCCCCCGGAGCGCCCCCGCCCCTGGCGTCGACGAATTTCGATATAATATCGAAAATTATGCTCGGAATTAATCAGAAACATCATTATTGTTATCGACGGTCGAACTTCGGGGTCGAAGTTGCAGCGCGTTTCCTCTGCAACTTGCCAAATTGCATTCTGTGTAGATGTCTTAAATGCACCGGCGAGGAACTTCCACTTCTAATGGCGTTACATCATATCGGAAAGTGTATATGTTATTAAATGTATAATGATTCGGTGATAGTTTTGTTGTTGGGTAGGTCTTCGCATATCGTTGGATGTAAGCGCCATCTGTGTTTTTGTACGTTGAACATAAATACTTGTGATTTTTTCAATAATTCAGTGATGGTTTTTTAGTGGAGAAAATCGTTAGTTGTTAGCGCTATCTATGTTTTGATATGTTAAGTATCAAAAAAGTGTGATTTATTTCAATTTTAATCTGCTTTTTAATGACGTTGAATAATAATGGGACGTGTTATTCGGTGATGGTTTTGTAGCGGGAAATTTTTTCACATGTCGTTAGTTGCTAGCGCCATTTGTATTTTGATTAATTGAATATCAATAGATTTTTTCTATTATCTTAATCTACTTTAATAGTGTTGTATGATAATGGAATGTGTATATAGTTGTTGGATGTGAAGTGTATAATAATCTAGTGATAGTTTTGCTGTGGGGGAAAATCTTCGTATATCGTTAGTTATTAGCGCCATCTTTGTTTTAAGTGGGTAGTTTCTTGAGTATTGTTTGATATTTTAACGGTTTGATTTATCAAATTGAGTGAGATTCTAATAATTTTCTAATATTATTATCATGGATGAAAATCTATAATATTATATAATAGTTTCAGAATAGTAAAAAGAGCAATGAATGTATGAAATAATCGAAAGCTTCATTGCATATATTTTTTATTTGAAGATAGACAAAGATTGTCTTGTTTCTTCCTTTTAAGAAATACCTAAGTTTTCATACATCAGATTTTCAACAATTGCTGAAAATTATGACTGAACTTATTGTCAATCGTTTTTAGCCGAACCTAAACCATGAAATTTCGGACAACTAGTTACAAAATTTAGTGAGTGAATTGAATTATTTGTTTAAAACATATTAAAATCAGTAAGTATTATATTTCAGTCAGTAAACATTGGACTTTATGATATCAATATGTTAGATTGTGGATTTCAAATCAAACGGTCAGTGATTTGAAAATTGAAAATTGTAAATAAACTGAATTCATGAATTTCAACAGTGAAAAAAGTTAAAATTTTGAAAAAAGTTTGCTTCTGTAATACAATTTTTTTCATCAATAATTCCGTTATGATATATTTCTTTTTTTCGAATTGTATGAATTTCAAATTACTTCCAATATACATATACGCGTAAATAACTAGACAAAGCAATACCACAAAAATATAAAGAACGACATTAATAACATGTATCGAAATAAATGTCGTGGTTGGTCGTATATTTCCAGAATTGTTCCCCCACTTGTGTTTTCGTAGATTTAAGTATCTTTTTATGATAATCGGATAATTCATTTCAGCCGAGCGGATTTCTTCTTCGCCTAAGATATTTTATACGAAAAAAAAAACATTCCCCAATTTCGCTCCAGTAAGTTTCCACATTATTTTTACGGTCACATAACACCGAGAACGGCCTCGGAAATTTCATCCGACGAAATTTTTCGAATTGCCCACAAACACGAGAATTTATTACGCAGACGCTCGGTATATTATTAATTGATTCACTTTAAGTGCCGTCCGGTCCAGATCAAAGAGCCGAAAATTCGGCAATAACTTGATAGCCGTGTACAGGGGCGGGGTGGCCAAGAAAAGGGCCCGTTCCTCCGTCGGGGAGGCCCAGGCCCCGGACTTCGGAGAAACGAGGCCAAGTTCTTGCGATCGCTAATGTAATAAGCCGGGCAGACGGGACGTGCCCTTTGCACGTCCGTGGAAAAGTAGGGGTTGCGAGGTGCAGTTGTCGTCAACCTTTTTGCTGTCGGTGGAATTGGGATCGTTTGTGCATGCCTGTGTAAGGGTGAGGTTCTGTGTTTGCGTTTAGTATGGACTTGTTTGAAGGTGTGTGTAAAAAAGGTTATAAAATGATGTATTGATGTTCAGGTTGATGATGGAGATATAATATGTTGTGAATTTTTTGATTCAGGGTTAAATGTGTTATAGTATTGTTGGGATGTCTTTAATATCGTTTACGATTCATATGAATGTTTTTTGTATGGCGAAGTCTTATACTATTGAAAGTTTAATTTTTTTTTGTAAAAGAGAAAATTTTTGAAGAATTCGATACTGAAAATGTTCATCATTGAATAGTTTAATTCTATGCTTTATTAGGTGGATTATTTTGATAAATATTCTTTTAGATTATTTTACATTTAGTAATATTATTTGAGGGGTTCGGCAGAAAATAAGGCTAAGCGCCGAAATTACAAAATTGAGTTTCTTTTATTTACTAAAAGAATTAGTACTGTTACTACGAAAATTAATAAATAATTCCACATACTCCCTAGTTATATTTGCATCTAAATGCATGTAAACTGCTTTTCGTAATATCTCCGAAAGTGACAAATGTCGCTTAATCTTATTTTCTGCCGAACCCCTCATTTCAATTAATGTATTTTTTTCTATTCAAAATTATTTCCATTTTGATATCAAATTTGCGAGACTTTCAACAATTGGATCACTTATTATTTTATTTTATTTATAACCATTACCATCATTTTAAATGTTCACACTTGAAATAAATATAATACCAAGCATATATTTATTACAAACGGTATTTTATATACTTGTATATTGCATAATGCAGTATTGATTTATTTCCGAATACAAACTTATAAATATTTTTCTTTATAGGAAACATTTTCAATTTCAAATATACAGGAAGATATGAAAGGACTTAGAAAATAAATAAATTAAAATTCGTCGTGAATTAAAAAAAAAAAAACATATTTATTCAAAAACCACTACAAAATAGCACTCTGAAAATACATAAAATAAATCATTAAACATTAATCGTATAATAATAAAAATATGTTGTCAAAGTTGTAT
>JAOXNN020000021.1:1996735-2006751 GCA_028571205.2 Hydropsyche betteni | reverse complement strand
TAGCACTCTGAAAATACATAAAATAAATCATTAAACATTAATCGTATAATAATAAAAATATGTTGTCAAAGTTGTATATTTTCATTGAAAGTATATCGTATACATATGGAACTTTTGTTTTGAAAATGAACGAATAAAAATTCTAAATCATATTTATTATGAAACACATATTAAGTAGTTAGAAGTGTATTTTAATCATATAAACAATACTTTTACAGAAGATACAGATTCTTTATAACATATATATTTTAGAGAATCTCAGAATAGCATAATATACATGTTATTCTTTATAACATGTATATTATGCTTACAAAAATTTACATATTTTTATATGATACGAAGACCATTTTTATACACTTTAGAGAATTTATGTATATTCTATAGAGAGCATTTGTATATGTTACAAAGACCATTTATACAGCTACATTATATAGCTCTCGTTCACCTGCGCTTGGGTCGGCGTGCCATGGAGAACATATGTATATTCCATAGAGAACATCGGTATATGGTATAGAGAGCATTTGTATATGTTACAAAGACCATTTGTACATGCTATGCAGAACATATGTATATTCCATAGAGAATATTTGTATATGGTATGAAGAGCATTTGTATATGTTACAAAGACCATTTGTACATGCTATAGAGAACATATGTATTTTTCATAGAGAACATTTGTATATGGCATAGAGAGCATTTGTATTTGTTACAAAGAACATTTGTACATGCTATAGAGAACATATGTATATTTCATAGAGAAAATTTGTATATGGTATAGAGAGCATTTGTATATGTTACAAAGACCATTTGTACATGCTATAGAGAACATATGTATATTCTATAGAGAACATTTGTATATGGTAAAGAGAACATATGTGTATGCTGTAGAGGACATATATGTTTTTGTATTAGTATGAATGGTAATTGAAAAAAATTCGGTTAACACATAAATGTTAATAATGATACTTTCTAAAATTTCAAAACGATCAAATTCCCAAAAATGAAAAAACCCAAAAAAAACACCATCAATAACCACAACGTCCCGATTTATCGACGCCACCCGGCCCGGGGCGGCGCCGCGAATGTTTTGAGTTATTGCCCATTTAGGTGTGCGAAACTATGAATGTTTCATGGAGAAAGGGCCCTTTTCCGCGCCTCCAAAGTCCTCCGTGGAGAACTTTGGCCGGAGCTTACGGCCCGTAAGCCACGGTCCGGCAACCGGGCTTAAAAACTTTGGCGAGCGTCTTCAAGTTTCGCATATCGGGGCCCCAAACTGGAAGAAAACACCGTGTGTGTGTGTTTTGTGTTGGGGGGGAGGGTCTTGTTTCGGTTGTGATCGGCGGGTTTTTCTTTATGGGTGTGCGATCGGGGGGAGTTGGGGGCGGGAAAAGTTGGGTCGGTTTCTTTGAAATGGGGTGTATGGAAAAATTTCATAGATGGTAGTTAATTCAGATGGATGCCTTGTGTCGGAAAATTCTAATTGGGATTAATAGTTTTTATCGAATTTGTAAAAAAAATAATAATTTCGATTGTTGAAAAATGTTCAAATATATATTTAAACTAATATATAGGCCAGATGTTAATAACATCGGCTGTGAATTGATAATCACACTATTACGTAATAAAATAAAAATTAAATATATCTATGCAAAATTATTTTATAACCGTGCTGTTGCGAAGTGTAGTAAAACAAAATGAGTGTCGACATCATCATCATCATCATCATCATCATCATCATCATTTAAAAGTCGCGATTCGGGTCGTTCATTTGAAGAAAAAAAATTAAAAAAAATTCGCGAGCGTCATTGTGACGAACGAACGAACAGACAGACAGTTATCCGCTATTATATATAGGGGATACGCTCTAATTATGATGAGATATATCTTAAATATAAAAAAAATTAAATAAAAAAAGTGCGAACCATTCAGATTTTGAGAAAATTGCCTATTATTATAATTATTTTTTTTGTATTATTTAATTATTTGTATTATTTAATTACAATTGCTTATGGTATATGTGACATTTGAACTCGCATAATTTGTTCGTTTGGATTTAAAAAGATTGAGAGCCCCTACTATAGTGCGTAATCTATTAGTGCCATTTTATCGACGAGAGCCCCGTTACATTTCAACCGATTTGTCATTTTTCACGAACATTTTCGGTGCGAAAAATAGGTTGGACGGATGTTGGTCTTATCATAATTAAATCTGGGAAAATTCGACGACCCGAACCCGAACGACTTACGACCCGTGGATCTAGATACGTGTTGCGATTCAAAAGTGTCATTAAAACGGGAAAAACGAAACGACCGAAAAAACGCAACGATCTAAATCTATGAAATTCGAAATGGCAAAGAATTCTATTGGTTTTGGCGATTGTGAGGATTATGATTTTTATATGTTTGTTGCGAATGATTTAGTTCAAATTTTTCATTGAAGTTTGAACTTCTAGGGATCTTATAAGCGGAAGATGGAACTGCAGTTGCATAAATAACAAATTATTATCAGGTGATATTTCTTCTGGTGTATTTCACACAAATGTTATGAAGACGAAAATGATACAAAAAATACGACAATTATTTTTAAAAGTGGAGTTTCTATAATATTAGAAAAACTATAATATTACAGCAGACAACGAAGACTAGGGGTCGAAAAAAAAACTGTTTTATATTGTAACTAGCGGTAGTACCTGGCGTTGCTCGGGTTCCCGGTTCCCGTTCCCGGTTCTCGGTTCCCGATTCCCGATTCCCGTTATGTACACGCGTTTTGCATACACCAGTGTACCGATTGCATCAAAATTGTTGCATTGTTGTTAAATTAATTACTTTAATTATTATATTATTTATTTCAAAAACGCATTGAAAACAAAACGCCCCTGATTGTATGCAATCTTCACAACACAAATGTCGGAAAGATTGCGGAATGCACCGTCGTTTTTAATTTTTCGTTATTTTTTAGCTTTTCTTTAGGAATTTCCCTATTATTTTACTTCATAAACTACCCCTTAGTTAAAGCGAACAAAAGAAAAAAGTAAATACACAAATCGATCAAGCGGTTTTTTAGTTTTGTCCAAACCAAATACCTGCCACGATTCGTTTTTATATATGTATATATTATATATATAGATTGGTGTGATACAATGTATCGACTTTTTTTAATGTATATTTTAAACTTAAAATTCAATTCTTTATAATAAAAATCAACACCTTCTCTTCGAAAGGTTAAAGTTATTGCATACTTTTTCAAACTATCTTAGAGAATAAAATTCAAATAGTAGGTATTGTCATTCTATGCAACGATTTTTTGAGAAATAAAATAAAATTTGGATGTTATACGTTAAGGGAGGAGACCTAGTTGGAACGTCCAAAAAAAGCTCTTGCTTAGGAATTTTTTTTGCCACAAATTAAATTAATTAATTAAAAATGTTTTTTCAAAAGCAACATTTGTATTTCAAGAAGATATAATAATTTTTTTTATTATAAAATATTTAGAAATACATGAGATAAAACAAATTTACGAGGGGTCCAAAAAAAGGTGTTTTGCGGTGATCATTGCAGCTCATCACTGGGTCATCTGAAAAAAGGGGGGGGGATCATTAGTTAATGACATAATGCCCAGGATGCACGAAGGATATTTTTTAAATGATTACATTTTTTTTTAGCCGAAAATGTGAATAAAATTTTGGTAAAATACACAATTTTGACTTTCAACAACCGCCATTTTTTGAAAAATCAAAATTTTTCAAAACCCTTCGTCCATCCTGGGCATTATGTCATTAACTAATGATCCCCGTCCCCTTTTTTTTCAGGTGATCCAGTGATGAGTTGTAGTGATCACCGCAAAACACCTTTTTTTTAACCCCTCGTAAATTCGCTGTGTCTCATGTATTTTTAAATATTTAAAAAAAAAAATTGTATTATAATATCTTCTTGAAATACATGTTTCATGCAAAAAAAAAATTATTAATTAATTTAATGTGTAGCCAAAAAAAATTTCCTAAACAAGAGCTTTTTTGGACGTTCCAACTAGGTCTGCCCCCTTAAATTCACCATCTCATATAAGCTGGACACAATCTAGCCAGTTTAATCCATCTACTAACAAGGGGAGGGCATGAGGTCCGGATCTGCGATTGGAATGAAATTTGGTAGAATGATAGTTTACTCTCACAGTATTAACATGCCAAAATCTTAGGATCCAATAGACACACACTTTTCTAAAAAACGCGTTTAAAGTTTAGGCATTTCTTGTATACGCGCGCGTAAACACGGCCCCGTACTGACCGTTGTGGCTGGTTGTGTCGGCTGCCTTACTCGTGAACTGATTGTAAGACAAACATTAACAAAATGAATTTATAATTTCTCAAAATTCGAAACATGCCATTTCCGAAAACAGCCAAAAGCACAAAATTGCAACATCGAATATAAGCCGACAAGCAGACCCGCACCATCAGAACACGAATCGGGCACAAAGCGACAGATTCGATTATGAAGTTTTGTTTGCGACGAAGGCGACTCAGGATCAAGGGCCGAGGCCTGAGAGTGAGGTGTCGGCGTGTGTTCCCAAACAATTAGCGCGGGAAAGCGCGCGCGTTTTGATTAATGTGGTTGCGCGCGCGAAAAGAGCGCTAATTGATTTATACATGATTAATCATGCGGCGCTTAGTGTCGGCTGCGCTTCTGGTGTTCATTGTTATTACGAGGTTGGCGGTAATTAAATTTTCGCAAAGTGTACGCGTAGGCTTTCGCCGTAGGTCGCTAAAATTCGAACCGAAAAGTCCCGATTCGCTGAAAGGAATGTTCTCGAATTATTCCCATAATGTTTCCGCGAAATCCGATTAGTCGCGAGCGAGATTATGGAACTATCGCGTTACATGTAATATGCAATCGGAGCCCATCGATGTTCTAACTAAAATTCGATTATAGAATTAATATACAACGTAACAGTTTTTTTTTTGAAAATTCAAGAAGGTATTTAAGGCATTGAATATTAATTTATATGACGCGGGTGGAAAATTTCGATTCCAGAAACGAGTGTGTTCTTCAGTTTTTCTAGTTCAGTAGGACATCGCATTTATATTATGAAATTCCTCTATGGGGAATGTTCGAAAGAGGACGGAATTTGTGAAGGAATTCCGTCTTTCTTGATTCGAATGGTGCAAGAGCTACGCGAAAAGACGACCTCTAACACAGAATTAACCACACTACATAATAAAGAATATGTATAATCATAGTTCATCGTTATATAATCTTCGAAAAAAAATCGGAAGAAAAAAGTTTTATTGCATAATTATGGCTCGGAGCTGAGCATGAAAGGGTTCCGGCTTTCCGCACACACATTAGCGTTGCGTCACAATTTCTCGTTAAAGAAAGCTTAAAGTTGGGCTTCTTCGAGGCTTTGCAGATCGTTCGTCTTACTTTGTCCGACCTCCGTGTCCCTCCTAAATTGCCACCAGGAAGCGCTTGTTACCAAAATTAAAAGGGCGTACTTCGGCGACCTCACAGGAACCTATTAATAATAAAATAACAAACGTGACTAAGACATTTATCTCACGCCATTTTTGGAGCGTCAATAATAGCCCGTTGTTATTCGGTAATTATGCACGATGTTGGATGATAAAACTTGCTGCGGTTATAAAAGTTATTTTTCATTAATAACTTCTTAAAGGCTTAATAAAATTAACGTGAATAAAAACGTCGTAATTGATGAACGGAAAGATTCAATCGAATTGTTGAATCGCGTTTATAAAACGATTACATCGTGATTGATGTGAAAATTATTAGATACAAAATTTCTTTTGTATAAATTTATCGAAATCGATGACTTTTTATTTATTTTCTTCGTGACAATGGCGAGCAATAATGAAAGCTCAGGCAAAATATACTTCCGTTATAACTTAAAGACGCCGACAAGAGAAGAAAAACAAATTTCACACTCAATTTATTTCTTGTTCATTATAAATATTTACATGAAGCCTTCCGAGTCAGAGCAAAACAAAGAGGAGCTTCGCTGTGAAGCGAGGGAGGGAAAATTTTTCGTAAACGAACGTCGCACTTGTTGTGTATCGTAACTTTAAGATTATCGAGTCGAAAAAATTTGTGTTGAAAAAGAAATTTTACTGGGATTAAATAATACATTCAAAGTTTATATATGTGTATATGTTTTATATTATATTTCGAGTGCATTTCACCAAATGGATTGCATAAACAGGAGTTTAAAGCCAACACACCCCGTGGATGTACCAAACTAACTCGAATCTTATATATCAATTATTCACACACGCTTACGTGTACCTATAACTGACAATGAGTAAATTATAATACATTTCTATTTATTTGAATTTGCAAAACGAAAGTAATAACTCGTTAAATTACCTTTAATATATCGTGTTTTTTTAAAGGCCTGCACAATTCTTATTTTATTGTTGAATAATCAAATAGAAATTAAATATTTCTTTCGTAAAATTGATCGATTGAATTCTGAGCATTTACATTCATGCCGAGTCCCACTGACACAGATCTTCCGTTAAGAATTCATCCCGTGATACCAGACTCCGCACCATTGGTAAGAATTAAAACCCTCGACCCTCAAAGTTAATCTTCTTAGCCGCAAATCCTACGCATTCCACCATTAGACACGTGTTCTAGCAGTCGTAAACCTTTTTTGTACTAGTTAAATGGCTATTTTTATAGCCTAAATATAGCTTATGTTCGATTTTTGTGAGTGCGAAAAGAAAGCTCTACAAATAAATAGTACAACAAAAATCAAATATTTTAACAGAAATTCCAAGCTAATTAAAAAAGTTAGAGTCAATCAGTTTGAAATACGTTCATTTAATTCAAATATTATATTATAATTGAATAAACAGTTCTCGTCAGATAAGAAAAATTCTGATATCGATTTATTTTTTCATTTTCGTAAGATATTCGTATTTCTTAGTTAAAATTATATTCATGATAATATATTATTATATTATCGATATATTGTATTATAATAGAATGTCTTTCAATTTTAAAACTGAAATACCTATGATATCGTATTTTATAATTAAATCAACTTTAAATGTGTGGGTTATAAGCAAAGAGGAACCCAGAAGGATTTCAAAATAACATTTATGAATAAGTGGAATCGACCCATGTCCCCATCGAAAATGTGGACAATGGAAGAAAAATATTTATTCAAATGTAAAAACCCTTTCACGATCTCCCTTTTGGGAGCGTTGAAAATCCAACCTCGCATACTTTCACAGCATACATAACACATCTCCTTTCCATTCGATATACTTATCGAACGTATAACATATCTAAACAATAGTAATTTCAAACCGATTCTTAATCATATCATAAATAACACTAAAAGAGCGGACTAATGAATCGGAAAACGAAAATTACATGCTATGTACTAAACTTTCGCCATCAACAAGTTGCATCTTTCGACAATTCGAATGCGATGAAGAAACAAAACGACGGTAAATGATTCTTAGACAAATGAATAAAGTTCAAGTCGGTTGGAAAGCTTTCTCTCTCTCTTTCATCTGAAACTTAGCACTTAAGTTGGGCACACGGGCGAACATCCAGCTAGCTAGCTTTGTGTGCCCAACTTCGCATAGGTAGGATTTTGAAAAGTGAGGAGACATGAGACCTCCATTGTCCCTTCGCACGACATGAATGAGAAACTTGTCCATTGTCCGCATAACTTCTGAATGTTTAAAAATTCATCTCGAACTACGCAGAACGCGACGAAAGCGCACTTCCGACGTCTTTGTATTCAATTTGTGCGATTTGATAAAATGTTTTATAGGCCAATTGCTGTAATGATGACATACCTACGTATTCAATTAAAATAAACATTGCGAATGAATACGGGAAAGAGGTCTGCACTGTTTTGAGGGCATATATTAGGTCGACATATAATTCCGTACGCCCTTCTTGTCGTCTATCCAGAGCATCTTTATATGATGCGATCGACATTTTAACACGTTTTTGGAGAATATCAAAATTTCGTGCAGGAGATTTTGACATTAAAGACAAAAAGAAGAGTATTCACTGTATTGAGTTCAACTGTAAAAATTTAAAGCTGATTGAAAATAATCTATGTTTAACTATGCATGAGACGATCTGCGATCGTTTATATTGACGGTGGTTGATGAACTTGTTTGTCTGCTTCGCCATTCTGGAGGCTATTGATCTGAAGGATATTCGTAGTGATATTGAAGTTTGATGTGATTTCCAAACTTTCTGCTGAGGCTGCGGCTTCGTCTGAAAGGGAAGAAAGGCGGTAAGGAGTTAGTTGTTGCGACTATTCCTGAGGAATAGCTGGTTGTATCGTCCTCGATTCAAGCATTTTCGCATCAAATTCAATAATCTTCAATTATTTGCTACTTTTGTCAGAAATGCATCTTCGTTAACTCAAGTGATTGATTTAAATGAGACTTCTAGCAATTGTAGCGGTGATGTTGTTACTTTGATTACTGTGTTAAGGCGAAAACACGTGTCTTCTGCTGTTAAGTCTAGGAGACTACATCAAGGCGATTTTTAGACTATTCCATCTGCAGGAGTATGATATATAATACATAAATACGTTTAATCTTATTTTATGCCCTTACTGTAAATTTCCCATAATTTTTATAATACGAGAAAAGTTTTTAGTGCATAAGAAAAGCTCATGAGTGCTGTGAAATAAAGTTAAGTGGAGAAGTGAGTGCATCTTCGGTGTCGAAGAATCTTCACGCGCTGAAAACTGAAATGGAGTCATCCGTAGATTTGCAATGATCATCATAAAAGAGGTGTCAATAAATATGTATAATTATTTTTGGAAATATGCAATTTCATCAATGTCCGGTCATTATTTGGTGCATCTTTCAGTTTCGTTATCGTACCCTAATTTTGAAAAAATGAGAAGTCAATGGAAAAAATGTATGTATTGAATTATTTTATTAACTGAACAAAAAAACCCATTTTTTCGAATACTGAAAATTACAATTTTTTTTATTACAGATACCACGTTATTCGCGGCACGCATTCTATCGGAGAAAACACTATTACATTTTTCCATAAAACACAACAAAGCATTTCGTCGAGACGAACTTTCGTGGTAGATTTCTAATCGAACGATTGATTGATCGTTTAATTAATCGAGTGTCTGAAACAAATCTACAATTTAGCTTTCGCCAAAAGCGAGAATGTTTATTTTCATTACGCCGTTTGCGATAAACCGCCCGGGGGTATCTTTCAGCCGGTATTTTTAAACGATCAAACCCAACGAACAATACGACGACACCACAAAAGCTCCACGCAGGGAATACATAGGTACACACGGTAGAATATAAAATGTGGGCCGAGTACACGAATCACTAATTGTCGCGTGGGCCCATCGCGTTTAGAAGGGATTCAGGGATTCGTTAGGGTGCCGAAGGACGGATTCGGGTTCGATCTCGTTGGAGGTCCCGAAAACAAACCGAACGTTTACGTAGCGGATTAGGATGGCCACCTAAAAGGACCTATCCAATGACAGACGTATTAAATGTGCGTTTGTAGTATATGGGATTACGGAGAAATGCCCAATCTTTTTCCGTTCTGATTCAAATGAGAAATATTTTTCGAAGTAAATACGCCCGGGCCTCGTATAACACGGTCGTGTGGTTCCACGAAAACGACGTGTAATACAAATCCGTGCTATACAAGGTTTGAAGTTCATACAAAATTAGGGTTCGCGTTTCAAAAAAAAAAAGTCATAGATAGTTTATATGAATGTGTACTTTATTTTTTTAAATAAACAAATATACATTTAAATATTTATTGAAAAATCTTTAATAATCCCCTATATATAATAGCGGATTTCTGTGTCTGTCTGTGTATGTCGATGACACTCGCGACTTTTTTTTGTTTTTCTTTTTTTCGAACAAATGATGATGAACAAATGAAATGGTTTTATTAATTAAATATTAAATATTCAAATCGGGTACACATTTCGAGTTCACACAATCGGTTTTTCACATTTTATCGTTTTCCGTTTCTTAA
>JAOXNN020000021.1:1941149-1951442 GCA_028571205.2 Hydropsyche betteni | reverse complement strand
ATACAAACAAACAAAACATTTTTTTTTATAGATAGATATTAAAGTTTTATAAAGATTTATAAAGAATTCTGACTTAGTAATAGTTTGAGAGTTGATATTAAATAAATTACTTTGGATTGCGTTATATTGTTTTGAATGGTATTTGGAGATGCATGGGGAATGAATGTGTGAAAATATAAAAAAAAGACTGAACTGCACGATCACTTAACATAGTTGAGGTTAAAAAAAAAACTTCGTTGATGATGATGACGTGTGTTATACTAAGACCTGTACCATGTAGGGTCAATCATCAAGCTTCGTCTGTCAATCGCAATCGCAAACTGGAAAGTGAGGACGCAGTCTGCTCAATCTTTGCCTCGTTTCTCTCACTGGTTATCGTTGCGATATGCTTACTGGACAGCGACCGGAGTTTGACATACAGACACGCATAGATAACCCGAAAGCCTTTGACATGGACTTCCCTATTGGCATGGGGCAAAGTTGGTTCTTATTTTTCCTGCCTTTTATCAAAACGTGATAAAGTTGAAATATAATATTTTTGAATAAGCCCTCTCAAGTAATTTACGATAAAAATTTCTTCAAATTATAATAGTTTCACTTTATCAATACAGAGTAAGACCACCTTTGAAATATTACTCAATATCAAAAAAACCAACATGTTCTTAAGCAACAACACTATCCACTGTTCGATGATCTCCCACAATAATCTATCTTATCCAATCAACTTCAAACTCTTTCCCCTTTTCATCAATCCATACCACATTAATCTAAAACCTACTACAACCATATTTCAAAAATCACATTCAACACACATTCCACACCATCCAAAAAAAAAAAAAACAAAACACTTAACAACCTCACCAGAGTGCACTCCACCATCGCCGTCATTATTCACACGTGTTTATATCGCGTTATTAGTTCCAGTTTACAACAGGCGAACCCCAACCAGTTCGAATAATACTCGCCGAGATGCTAATCATAATCGTTAAAGTTTGCTCGACGGACGCCATTGCTCCGCGCCAGCGGTGTGGGGCGAATAGTTATGGACCACGGGAGGTCCAGGGGTGGCCAAGGGGTGAGAAAGCGGGCTGCCAGGGGTGGTAAGGAGGTCTCGGGGCGTCCCGAGGGGCCCGGGGGGCCCCGCGACGGTTGTATAATAATAAACTTGCTCGGGGCCTCTCGCTCCTGTACACGTTTGTGTGTGTGTGTGTGTGCATGTGGATGGGATGACCCCAGACTGGGAAGATGTGTGGGAACCATCTTGGAAATTGGTATGGATTATTTCGGTGTTGGTGAGGGTTTTTGTTTGAGCGTGCTCTTTGTTGATGATTGAAAATAAAAAAATAAATAAGCGGTACATGGTGTGTTCGATAAATAAATTTGGATGAATTATATATGTAGGTATTTTAAAAATTATGGCGGAGATGCGTTCTTGAATATTGTAATTCAAATCCATATAAAAAAAATCAATCAAATTTATTTATATAGAAATTTCCATTTTTAATGCAATTATTTGAATACCCTATATATAATAGCGGATTTCTGTGTGTGTTCGTCAGTTCGTTCATTCGATGACGCGACTTTTTCGCGAATATGGTCTTTATGCGTATATAGTTAACGTTTATAATATGATGCTTATTACCTAATCCCTCTGGCTTTGCCTATATGTCGTAATTGTGACAATAATAAATGAACTGGTTTTATTAATTAAATATTGAATATTTAAATCGAGTACGGGTATCGGGTAGCCGATGGTATTACTAGCTTTGCCATTCCAATTTAGCCTGTATGCCCGTTAAAATAACGACTATAATCACTATTTACATCATTCTCGAGCTCGAAAATCGCGAGTTCCAACTTTAGTCTTTATGGTCATTATAATAACGGCTATAATCGCGATAATAAACAAAATAATTGTTAATAATTTATAGGGGATATTATTCCGAATTGAATGAAGCGATTGATATTCCAAAGCGAAGCCCTTTGGTGATAATTAAATATTTTCACATTTTATCGTTTTCAGTTCCTTGACAAATTTCATTTTATTTTTTCTATTTTAATTAAAAAAAATTGACACTATATTCTGTTATCAATATATTTCTTCAAACTTTACATTCATAGCTGATGTTAGTTCATATTTGTTCAAAATGTGTTGGTCGATATTTAGTAAATAGTGATAATAGTAGTGTTCGTGACAATAATTAATTTAAAAAAAATCATATTATTTTTTCTCGGTCGAAAATTCGAATTGTCACAAATCGAAGACTACCTACATTGTTGATTTGGAATTGTTTTTGTGCAGTACGGTTTCAATATTCAATTATTAATCGATTTAATAAAAATTCACAAGTTTTTAATAGCATCGGAAAGGTTTATCTTGATATTGCACACATTTGGTAAAATCTATTTTTTTATATAATACATGTAATTCGATACGTTTATACAAGATTTTGCGATATCTACTATAATATAATATCATCGATACCATTATAGTTCTGAAAATTTCAGACGTAACAATTATTTTTCAATTAATTAATCGAATACATGTTATAATATTTTATAAAGGGCGAATTTCCGTGATGGTTTAAATATGAACCGGAGCACTTTTCACATAAAACTATTATAGAAGCTCCTTATAAAAAAATCACTCAATTTCATTAACTCAAACTATCAATAACAAAAAAACTATCCAAATTAAAAACCCAAACACGCAAAAAATAAATTTTAATTCCCATCCATCCATTTGATGAATACATGTGAGACTTCATGATAGCATAAATATGAACCTGAACAATTTTTGAATTAAATTATTACAAAATCTCATTAAAAAAAAACATCAAACCTCACCCTCGAAAAAAATACCATTCAAATTAAACTCACTTCGCAAGGAATACATTTTCATTCTCATCCATCCCATTCGATGAATACATGTGAGACTTCATGATAGCATAAATATCAACCTGAACAATTTTTGAATTAAATTATTACAAAATCTTACTAAAAAAAATAACAAAATTCACACAAAAAAATCATCCAAATGAAAAACTCACATACGTAAGAAATACATTTTCATTCTCATCCATCTCATTTTATGAATATATATGAGACTTCATGATAGCATAAATATGAACCCGAACAATTTTTGAATTAAATTATTACAAAATCTTAATAAAAAAATATCAAACTTCATCCTCAAAAAAATACCATCCAAATGAAAAACTCACATTCGCAAGAAATACATCTTCATTCTCATCCATCCCATTTGATGAATACATGTGAGACTTCATGATAGTATAAGTATAATATAAACCTGAACAATTTTCAAATTAAATTATTACAAAAGTTTAATAAAAAAAACAACAAAATTCACACAAAAAAAATCATCCAAATGAAAAATTCACATACGCAAGAAATACATTTTCATTCTCACCCATCCCATTTGATGAATAAATACAAGAATTCATAATAGCACAAATATAATATAAACCTGAACAGCTTTCGAATTAACAACAAAACCTTACCCTAAAAAAAACCAAACTTCACCCCCCCCCCTAAAAAAACCATCAAAATAAAAACCCACACACGCAAGAAGCACATCTTCATTCGCATCCCACTTGATGAATAAGAGACCTCTGCGGACTCCGCCCTTAAATTCCAGCCCTCACACCCCACCATACCTTCCCCCCCAAACACCCAAACACCCTCACGTACAAAGTCCAACAAAACAATGCCGGAGATATTTAACGGCGGCCCCCCCGTGAAGATATTGCAATAAAGCGGGTCGCGCGGCTATCTCACGTATTTCCGCCATATGTACAATGGCGGCCCGTGGGCCAGTCCCATGGACGTCGCCGTCGTCGTCTCCACGGGACAAATGTCAAAGGAATGTGTTTATTGCGGCGCCCATCCTCTTGTGGGCCCGGGACGTGTCGGGTTGGGCGCTTCTGGATGCCGGCCGGGCTGCGGCAGCCGCGAATACGTCAAATTGCAATGGAAATCGATCTCCACTCGAAAACGCGGGTGTTGAACGTGCTGGAGGTTGTATGGGGGTGTCGATGGGGTCGGGGAAGGGGTTTTCGGAATTGAAATGTTAGTTTAGATCGGTTGGTTTTAGGTGTAAATGATGGATTTTGATTTTTTTTGGGTGAGTGTTTTGATGCGGAGTTGAGATGAATCAATTGTTGGTTTGATTTTTATGGATTTTTTTACTCAAAATTCAACCTTATACAGATTTAAGTCAACCATTTAGGTCTGGCGCCCACTGGCGATTGGAAATGGAACACATTTTTTCACATGTTCCATATGCGCGCATTTTAACCCAAAACAATGTGTTGCATTTTCAATCGCGCGCGACTCAATCGCTAGTAGGCGCCTGGTCTTAAACTCCAAATTCAATCGTATACAAATCAAATTCAACCTTTTGTACTTCAAATTGAACCTTTTATTAATCAAATCCAAACGTTAGAAATTTCATGAAAAAGAAATATAATATACGTCAATTTGCTGTGATTAGTAAAATAAAGTCGAGTTGTCTTTCAACATCTTAGTATAATATTATATCAGGTTGGTGCATAAATTATTACGTATTTCGCATCATATGAGAATACTGTTTCTTTTTTTAAATATAAACTAGATGAATCCGGTAGACGTTGTCCTGCCAGTCTGTATTGTAAAAGCTTGATATGATTATATGAATTGCGTAACCAAGGCAACTAAATTCAACAAACGACAGATCTTCGACTCTTCGTATGGATTTTTTTTTTGGTTTTAATGATATAAAAACCTTCTTGACAAAAAAATACATCGACTTTTATATATATAGATAGATTATATAATTTCAATCAATTATACGGTTCCTTTCAATGATAATAACCTTCTTCTACCTTTCAATAAGCAAAAATTAACCCTTTTTATAAAAATCTTCAGATTACAAACTACGAAATGAATCAAAGGCTGTTTTGAGTTCCTATACAGACGTAAAAAAAATTCTATGAAGGAAATTTTCTAATAACCTGAATGCATTAAAATTACGAAAAATTACGAGAGGAAAAGTCCGGAAAATGTATTGTAATAGGTTATCGACGATATCCAATTAAATTTATGCAATTTTTTCGGTTCACGAACATTTCACGTCGCAACGAGACCTTCAAAATTCGTCTGCGTTAATTAATGAGGAACTCATACATCGTATTTTGAAACCAACTCGATGCGTTACAGATATTGCAATGTTTTTATCGGTTGACTACTATCTTCAACACGATCTCTTTGATATTTTTACATGAATCGTGGCCAGTAACATTTCATCATCAATTTTCAAATGGTTTCTAGTTAATAAAAAATCCTTAGATCTAAGCTTTGTAAACCACAATTAAGTAATTATAACTTTAATTGCACATATTATAAATATTTTTGGTTGCCGCCACCACGTTATTTGTTTTGTAAAATTAAAAAATGCTGTAAATACACTTTATTATTCGACATTTTGAAAATTTCTAATGGCCATCTAATGTTCATTGGCAAGACGAAAACTTAACAACTATTGAAAAGGAAGTATCTTTAACATAATAGAATATTTTGAATTTAGATGTTATTCATTGGTTCGGAAAAAGGCGAAAAAATTTTTCGAATAGAAAAATGTGTAATGAGTTTTGCATCAACCGAATATTTACAAAAAAAAAACTAGGATATTATAAAAATAGCTCTATAAATCATAAACAATAAACAGATAACCTCATTTTATGAACTTGACTGCTAAACTCTAACCAAAACTTCTCCCGATAACGATTATTTGTTCTATGCGAAACTCGAATTTTTTTAACCAAAGAGACAACCCTCATTCGACCGTATATAGAATGAAAAAGAACAATAACATCGCGATTCTATACAAATGCCAAACAGTCAATATTGTGATTCGAGCTGATTGAACGTCTTAGCGGAACACAAATCGAAAATCATGAGGATAATTTTGTTGATTTTGAGTTTTGCCGTTATCGCATTTTGTGCCACTATTCCTCCAACGGTACGTTTGTACTATGACAACTTCAGAATATGTTTGACCAACACAAAAGGAGTGACTTCTTTCGAGTATCATGCCAATGTGAACAAAATCATCAACGTGGGAAAGAGAGGTCAGTTTTATGGGAAGTCTGAAGATTATAGTTCTGATATGATGTGTTTGGCGAACAAAAATATTACTGTGAATATAGGGGATACTTTCAATTTTTACCTCTATGCGGTAAAAAATGGTAAAAAAATCGTATCACCAGTGGTTTCGAAAATGAGAATGTAATATAAAAATATGTGATTGAATTGGATTTTAGGTAATATAGAATTGGAAAATATGTATTTAGGAAATATATAGAATGAATAAGAAACATATGTATTAATTAAATAAAGAAGTATTATTTTTTCAGTTTTATCTTTTTATTCGAAAATAAACTTTTTTAACTTTAACATTTTTCTGTTTTATTTTTTTGCCATTTCATAAGATTATTTATATATTTAAAAACAAAAAAATAGGGTCAATGTGAACTAATGGGTTTAGTTGTGATAGGTCAAAAAAAATGCCGTCAAAATAAAACGCAAAATTTCGATGATAACTCCATTAAATAATATTGTTTTGAATGTATTAAAATTTGCGCATACACACTCTAAGCCAGGCGTCGGCAACCTTTTTTAGTCGTGGATTAGAAGCACCCAAAATGTGATTCTTATGGAGTGTTTTGTGTCAATAGCTATATTTTTAAACAGTTTTTAATGAATAACATTATAAATTTTATTTAGAAAATAATTAATAATCAATAATAATTAATCCAGTGGGTCATTTGAAATTGTCGAATGGATCAGTTGGTTACCCATGGGTCATAGGTTGCCGATAACTGCAATCTAAGCCTTTGAGATTTTTTAAGACTTAACCATTGTGTAACATTACCACTTTTATATTGCAGGAACATATCAAACGATAAATGCGCATTGTGGTATTTTTTTTCAATGAGATATTCTTTATCATTCTTTCTATTACTTGTAAACTTCTATTTTTAACAATTTTTTTAACATAAAATGAAAAAAAATTTATAAAAATATTTATATACAATATTAGTTTTATGTGCGTATGATTTGTGTTATCGAAGAGCGCGTAAAATAAGGTCAAAAACATTAAAAATAATTATTTTGATCAAATATTACTTGGAATTGTTGATATCACAATTATAATAAATTTATTGATATATGAAAAAATAATATAGTGCTTTTGAAAAGTTCAATAAAACATTTCGAATAATAATTCTAGGAAAATTTCCAATACGATAATGTTTTCTGCAATGATAATTTCTAATGTTATTATTGGACTATAGTAATGATTTATAAATGTTATGCTTATTACGTACAATCTTATAATGAGCTCATACAAATGCGGAAAATAAATACATGTTCATTCAACGAATAGTTATTACAAAATATATACTATTTTAACGAAATAAATTTATATATCATCTTAAACACATATAATTTAAATAAAAAATACAATAATTTCTGGAAACGAAATCATCGACTGATAACCTCATATTGAAAACTTGAACTTATGGAATTGTTTCAAATTTCTTCCGCCAATGATAATCCGTTCAATGTAAAATTTCCATCACACAACCGACGAGATGACCCTCATTAGACAGTATAAAAAATAAATTAAAAATATGCAATCATACACAAAAACGAAACAGTCAGTATTGCGAACCGAACCGAACGAACGTCTCGACGGAGCACAAAAACAACATGAAAATCATTCTGCTAATCTTGAGCATTGCCATCATCACACACGCCAGAATCCCTCAGAGCCGGGTAAAGTTGCAATTTAAAAACTTCAAAATGTGCCTGGTGAACATGACAGGCGTCACTTCTTTCGGTTATCACGGCAACATCAATAAAATCATCGACCTGGAAGAAACGGGACAGTATCACGGCGAGTTTAAGGAAGGAACTCCGGGAGATTTGTGTTTGGAAAATAGTAATTTTGTGAACAGTCCAGGGGATTCTTTCAATTTTTACGTTTACGCGATCAAAGATGGTAAAAGAGTCACGTCGTCGGTGATAACGAGGCGTAGAAAAAGTAAGTTTTGCTATGAAATGAAATGATTTGAATTCCGCGATGTAATCGGATATAATATTGTAGGAAAAGAAGAGATTGTCACTAAAGAACCGGAATATAAGTTGGACAAGCGGTTTTTCGACGATGAAGAATAATATGATTAGTGTTAAATAAAATTTTCGATTTTTCTAAATTTTTTTTTGTATTTATTTACATAACCTTTACGTCATTGAACGTACTCGCAAATACGAAACCGGTCTTAAGAACTGTATTGGCCTTCGAATCATATTTGATTAAAAAAAGTTAACTAAAAAATACATTCATACAAAAAAAATAATTTTCGAATCAGCTTCCATTGCAACAGGTCGAAAGCTATGCAGTTGAAATAAATCGCAATTTTCCGCGGATAAATATATTTAAGGGTGTCTGGATATGTCCAAATGAGCACACACATACACACACCCCCCCAACCCCTAAGATGAGAATCCTTGCGAAGTACTACCGTAACTATTACCACGGTTATATTGCGGAGTCGAATTTACGGGTAAACGTCCATTGCGATATGGGAACGTTTGTCCACGTTGTCCCTGTACAATTTTCCGGTCAGGATATTCCGGTTTTGTATTAAATGTTGTGATTTCGATGGAATGTCGTAGTCGTCTTTGGTTGTTGGTGTTTGCTTTGATAACTCGTGACTGCGGGTCAAGAGAATGACCTTATGTTCGAATGTGCGATATTTGTGTATTGTTTGTTTTCTGATGTCTTATAATGTTGGTTTTCATGTGGTTTTTTTTTGTTGTTTCAGAATCAAGACATTTCATACGTAATAAAAGAAAACTATTTGGATTATCACGTAGCTGATGTGTATTTAGTAGGATGTGTGAGTGAACGGAATAAAAATGTCAAAAATATTCATTATTATGCGAAAATTAACGAACCGATATCAATTGGTGATGATGGAGACAGTTCTGGGATGTTAGAGAAAAATAACATTTTAAATTGGTGTGGTACTTTTCCTGTTTCACAAGTAGGACTAAAAGATACGATATACTTTTATCTATCGTATACAAATTTTCACGACGAAGTGATTTATTTTTCTCCGATTTATTATATTCTACGATGTACGTATAATTTATAATTAATTTTTATCCCACAATTCACATTTAATTTATGAATATCTCATATCATAATTTAGCTCAAAACAAACCGAATAAGCATCCTGATAGTCCTACGACTTCTGCGTCGACCACAACTCCGTTACCAACTACAACTGAAAGTGAAGT
Source organism: Hydropsyche betteni (assembly GCA_028571205.2). Taxonomy (NCBI): domain Eukaryota; kingdom Metazoa; phylum Arthropoda; class Insecta; order Trichoptera; family Hydropsychidae; genus Hydropsyche; species Hydropsyche betteni. The sequence continues at coordinate 1,942,076 of JAOXNN020000021.1, read as the reverse complement.
AAACATAAATAGTCGAAATTTACTAGATGCAAAGTGTAAAAAAGCCGAATCGAATTTTATTAGTTTGCTTGAACAATACAAAACGGCTCTCGCAACCATTTCTGAACTAGAGAGAGATAAGGATAAATTGGAAGATGAATTGCAGATGTACAAAAATAACTTTGAGGGTTTATTGGAATCGTTTGGAAACGGAACTCTACAATCTACCAATAATTTGTTATTAGATGGTAAAACTATAAAGGATGAATCACCAGTTTTAATTTTGAACGAAATCATAAGGTATATAGTTGGAATTCCCAAGACCGATTATAAAATAATAGATTCTTACAGATTAGCGAATAATACGGGAGTAAATTTCACCGTCAGAAACTATCAGGAAAAGCTAAATATTTTAGCAAGATCTCATTTCAGACTGATGAATACTAAATTTCGAATATTGAATACTGATACATTATATTTAAACAAAAAAAAGAATTGATGTAAAAAGAGCATATGCTACATTTTGTTGCATAGAATATTTTATGCACAAAAATATTAAAACGAGAATAAACAAATAAGTTAATCGTACCTTTGTATTTGTAGTTATCAATATTATATTTAATATATTTTTTCCATACTGTTTGATGTTTTAACGTTTATTTTTTAGTATAAATAAACAAAATGATCTCAAACATTAATACGATCATCAAAGCAGAATGTTCGCAGTCTATTATATAATATAATATTATACTTTCCAAGTCCTTAGACATTTCCTAATAATTTCCATTTTTCTTATAAAAATATTGAAAATGGACAATCTGTGACTTTTCCAAATCTTCTAGACTTTCGGTAGGTATCTTATACTAGTATGTAGGCCCGATGTTAATAACATCGGTTGTGTATTGATAACCATACTATTACGCAATAAAATAAAAATTAAATATATCT
>JAOXNN020000021.1:1924023-1936413 GCA_028571205.2 Hydropsyche betteni | reverse complement strand
TGCATTTTACGCCGGTTGCAGAATTTACGACGGACTTTATTCCCCGGCTTCCCCTAGTCTGAGCGTGTGGAACAGCGTTTCTCAAATGGTGGGTGTGTTCGGAAATGATTTCGGTGAAATTGTGGATTTGAGAGATTGCTCGATCGGGAGGTGTTTCGTTGGAAAAAATCGTGAAATATGAATGGGAAGGTTGACTGAATTCGATGATGATTTTTTTTACTTTTTGATAGATGAATGATATTTTTTAATTATGTTTTAAAATTTTTGAATATATATTATGAAAAAATTACGTGTTGCCTCATCAAACTATTTTTTTTAATGAAAATTAATCATAATTGGTTCCTGAAAATTTGTGCGAATATTGAATGTTTGAAAGTAAACGGATGTAAAGAAACATCAAAAATTTTATGTATTTTAATTTTTTTATTTATTAATGGGTATATTGATAAATAATTAAGCTAAGTGTTTAAAAGCTTTAAGATACTCCTTTTTAGACGTTAATCACGAAATAGTGAATTGTGGGAAAGTAGTATGTTCGAAAATCGAGGACCGCTGTATTAATCATACAATTATATCGAAAATTTTATGTTTATTGATTGCTTACATTTTTAAAATTTAAACCGTTAATATTCTTAGAATTTTATCAATATAAATCATTTTTGATGAAATAACGAAGATTTTCAAAAATAATATATTATAATACACTAGTATATAGTCCCGATGTTAATAACATCGGCTGTGGTTTTGTTAAAAAACGGAAAACGATAAAATCTGAAAACCCGATTGTGTGAACTCGAAATGTATACCAGATTTGAATATTTAATTAATAAAATCAAAATAGCTCATTCGTCATTTGTTTTTGACATATAGGCGAAGCCAGAGGTAGAGGCTAACCAATGCCCGTACTCGATTTGAATATTTTTTATTTAATTAATAAAATCAGTTCATTTGTTATTGACACAATTACGACATACGATCATCATCATCATAAATAAATAATAAAAAAAAGTCGCGAGCGTCATCGACACAGACGAACGAACGAACAGACAGAAATCCACTATTATATATAGTGGATTCATCCTTCACATTATAATATTTTCCAAAAACATCAAATTACCCAATAAAATCATTTCAAAACTACACAAACACAATCCCGAACTCAAACCCCTCAAAATACACCGACACACAAAACTCTCCCAATAATAAAAACCTATAATAGACTTTCCCTTTATATCGACAAACATTTAAATAAGCCCTCACCCGATTCGAATTGAAGAGCGCTGGCACAGAGTTTCAGAGTTTCGAACCCCTTTCGCTCGAACATCCACATCCTAATATATGTGTACGAACACGTTTCGAAAACTAAAAACTGTCTGCTAGGTGGGCATTAAAACCGCTGCCCGAAACGTAAAAATCCACATTGTCGCCTCAGTCTGAGCCCAACGGATCCCCGATATATCGGTTCGGACGTGGATTCAATCACATTAAAATTTTCAATCGGTCTGTTTAAAGAAATCCCGTTGTCGCTTAAAATAGGGTCGTATATTTTTATGATGTATTCTATCGTGGGTTTGTGAAAAATGTATCTAAGAAAATTATTTAAAATTGATTTGCATGTATGAATGTGATGGTTTTGATTGTGTTAGGTATTTTTGTTCGGATGGTTTAATTTTGATGAATTGATGTTTTATTGTATTAAAAAAAGTGTGAATGAATATTTTTCAGAATAATAGTACAGTGTAAAAGTTTCATCTTATTTTTTGATCAAACCGATATGATGCAGTTACATCTCTGTTTTTATTGATTGATTCCTATTTGCAACACGATCTGATATTTTGACGTGGATCATCATTAATTATGGTCTAACATACGTTCAACCTTAATTGCATCTCTATGGTATACATTAAAAATATTGTTGGTTGCAGCAATCGCATAATTTAAAAAAAAAATTGTGCATTGGAAAATTCCATTAAAATTATTAGTCATTTAAAAAAATTCTATGAATTATATTAATTGTTCACTGGTTAGATCGAAACTTAACAAATATCGAAAAGCAAGTATCCTCCATATAATACAATAGTTTGAATATAGATGTAATTCATTAGTTGAAAGAAAACAGGAAAACATTTGACCATTGAAAAAGTTCGTCGAAATTATGCATTGACTTAATAAAATAATATTATAATAATTGAATAATTTAAAATATTGCTACAATTATTAATAACTATTAGATTTCAAAATATAAAACTACACAATAATTATAAATAAAATTCAATAAAAAAAAAGTAAAATTTTATGAAAATGTTCTACAAACAACCAAATGATATTAATGACTTGAGCACACATAATTTAACCAAGCTTAATAAATAACTTTCAATCTTTTTCAAAGCAAAAAATTACACAACACGATCCACGTACTGACCAAAAAATAAAAATAAAAAACATAAATTGTCCCCATAATACTTTTTCGAATGCCATTGACCGGTAAATCCTATGGGGTGAGGATCAACAAAAATTTCCAGACAGTTACAACGAATCCCAGAACGGACGAATAATTTACGTCCGCCGGGCCCGTGCCAAAAATTACAAATTAATCCACAAATCAAATTGCGAATCAGTTTATTTTCGTTTTCGCACTCACAGTTTGGCTTTATTTATTTTTAAGCGCTTTCCGAAACGCATGACCCGCCGTAAATTAAGTCAATTACTGCGAAATTGAATGTTTTTCCAAGTGGAGCGTTTTTGTGTTGTTACGTTTCGGGTGCCAAAAGTATATTATTTTGAAAAACGTATTTTGATTTAGTTTTTACATGTATTATGAAAACCCATTCATTAATTTTTCGATTTATATTAAAAATTTATCTATATCTGCAAGCACATTTTTAATCTCTAGAAGGTTTTATAAAAATATATCATTTTCAAATAGTTTGATTCCGTTTTTGATAATATTAATATGATATTCTTTATAGGCTAAAATTATAATTTACCATCAACGTATACAACTTTTCTGAGTTGGATATTTTTCTTTATCGCGTGTGTTCATTTTGTATCACGAAAGTGAAAATAATTTTCGAAAAGTTTAAATATAGATATAAAACCTAATAGTCGGATGTCAACAATACGCGTTCATATCCATCTATTGTGCGTAATATTTCTCACTTGTTTTCGATATTCATTGCATTTTATAAATATACAGCTGATCAAATTAATTATACATTTATAAAATCAAAATAGTTCATTTGTTATTTGTTTGTGATACATAGGCAAAGCCAGTGGTTAGTAGGTAATAAGCATCATATTATTAACGTTAAGATAAGACGATAAGATTAAAGCCATTATTATAATGACTATAAATACTAAATTCGGAGTTCGCGTATAGCCGTTCTCATGTAGCGATTATAGCCGTTATATTTGAACGGCATATAGGCTAAATTGGAACGATAAGTCGAGAGCCTCAGTATACAAACATCTATCTTCGGTGTTTATATACATGTATAGGGGATTCAAATATTTTTTCCATTGCATAATAATCGATGTATTGCATAAATCAATAGAGACCTTTCATAAGCATGATATTATAGACGTTAAGTGTATACGCGTAAAGACCATATACGAAGAATAATTTTATAGACGCAAAAAAATAATCGTATCGACGCGTCGTTTTAAAGTCGCGAGCGTTATCGAACAGACAAACAAACAGACGTACACACACATACACATACACACAGAAATCCGCTATTATATATGGGGGATTAAAAAAAATTCCCGAATCCACGACAATTCATCTTCAAATACAATATTCACATACAAATTCATTGAACAAACTCCAACAATTTACGCAAAAAAAAAATCAAAAACTCCAGTTATTAAATCCAAAACATCCAAACGAAGCCGCCATGAATAATTAAGAGGTGCCCGCGCAGAAGTCAAGTGGGACATTGTTCGCAGCGGGCAAAAAGCACGGTTCAAAAGCTCCCGCCGGAGGTGCAGCCGCGCGCCCCACACTTTGGGCGCCGCTTTCCCGCCCACGTCTGCAGCAGTGGGCGGGAATCCCGCCCACGGCTGCCTCTTCGAGAATCCCGCCCAGCGGAATCAATCAAGCGACTCAGACTGCACAGGTCCATTGTTCGCGAACCGCCCTGAATATTCATACAGTGCAACAATAAACCGCACGCTTCTTCGTTGTAGTTGGAAATTTAATTTGTTGTCAGAAATAGAAATCGTTCTTTGAAAGATGAACGTTTTTTTTTAATTTGAATGTCAATGGCCTTAGATGGGTTGAATTTAAAAATTGTTGATGTTGGGCGATATAGGGTTTGGTGAGTATTTGGATTGGTTTGTTGATGAGAAATCTTTTATTAACTAGTATATAGGTCCGATGTTAATAACATCGGCTGTGGTTTTGTAAAGAAACGGAAAATGATAAAATGTGAAAACCCGATTGTGTGAACTCGAAATGTGTACCCGATTTGAATATTTAATATTTAATTAATAAAATCAAAATAGTTCATTTGTTGTTTTTTTGTGACATATAGGCGAATTCAGAGGTATAGGCGACCCAATGCCCATAATCGATTTGAATATTTATATTTAATTAATAAAACCAGTTCATTTGTTATTGACATCAACATCATCATCACCATCACCATCGTCATCGTCATCGTCATCGTCATCGTCATCGTCACTATCATCATCATCATCACCATCATCATCATCATCATCATCATCATCATCAACATCATCATCATCATCATCATCATCATCATCAACATCATCGTCATCATCATCAACATCATCGTCATCATCATCATCATCATCATCATCATCATCATCATTCGGGTTCTGGTCGTTCATTTAAAAGTCGCGAAAAAATAAAAAAAATTCGCGAGCGTCATCTTCACAGACAGATACACAGAAATCCGCTATTATATATAGGGGATTTATGTTTGAACAACCAATAATAGGTTGATAGTTAAAAGTTAATTAATTTATATATATAAAATATTTATATTGTGATTGAAATTGATTGGATTACTATGAAGTGGAAATTTTTGAATATGTACTAATGTAAGTAAACTGTATGAATTAATTGATGAAGATTTAATGTAATTTTGATGCAAATTCAATTGATTTTGAATGATGTTGTATCATTGTTTGCGATTTGAATGAATAAATTTAATATGTCAAGATGAAGAATCATTATGAACGGCCGTTGATAGGTTTAGGTATTGAAATGATTTTTTTTATTTAAGTGATTGATGATGAGTTGATATTTGAAAATGATCTTTTTTATATATTATATATTTATATTATGATTGAAATTCAATGAAATTTTATTATAAAGTAACAATGTTTGATTTGATAATGATGCAAATTGTACGTATGAATGAAATGATGAAGATTTGATTTTGATGAAAATTGAATATTTGTGTCGTGGAATCGATTATGAATAATATTGTATTATTGTTTGCGATATGAATAAACATAATTAAGTTAAGTTGTTAAAGAATCATTAATGATCTTTGGATGCTATTCAATAAAGGCCATTGATGTTAATAACAAAATTATAAAATTGTTCATGAATGTTCATATTTGTTATCATGTACTGATATAATTAATATTAGTGTTATTAGGAATAGTTGAAAACAAAATTAAAACCGAATTAGATTCAAATTGCGCATTCGTGCTACACGTTCAATTATATATTATTGCGTCTCATTAAATAAGTCTTCAATTATATTTTTAAAAAAAGTTTCATTCAAAATCAAAATTTTTATAAACCAAATTAAATTAATACGAGATTCAAAAAAAATCACAAAAGTCAAACACACCAAAAACGCAAACTCAATTTCGTCCATTCGCGCCTAGCATCCATTCGAAATATCTTCGCCGAAATCACACCGCACAGTGACGAAAATTTGAATCACACGCGACAGTTGATAATTTAAGCGAAATTTCTATGTGGATCTAGATTTTGTATATTCCGCATACGTACATTCGTATAAGTTAGGGGTTGGATATTCAAAAGCGGAATATATAAGATGAGAGAGCGCGATACACGCACGCGGGGATTTGCGTGATTTCATCAGTGTCAAATCCTCAGAACGGACCCGGAGACCCTTTGTCTTATTTTATGTCATACTATTATTAGGCAATAAGTTTCGAAACTCGCCGAGGCCAATTTTGATCCTTTTCCCTTTTGAGCCGCCCACCCGTCCGCCCACCCATCCTTTCGGCGGCCTCCTGCGGGACTCGAACGGGGATCAATTTAAATGTAAAGCGACACACGAAAAGCCGCTACTATAATTTGCCCAAACTACCATGGTAGATTATGTGATTAAATATATTTTGGGTTGGTGTTTTTTTTTTTTTTCGGTGTAGCTGGAAAGCGCGTATGGGAAAATTATCGTGAAATTGTGTTATGGTGTATTATATTGATGATAATACACCCGGGCCTTGTATAATGCGGTTTTATATAGCACGGATGTATAAATTGTGGCATATTTTTTATAAAACACGCTTTATTTAACACGATTTCAGGAAAAAAATTAATATGTTTGATTTGTATGTCTGTGTAATGTGCCATGATATTAAATTAGAATTTTTTTTTATTGAAAATGATCCTATAAAAGAAAGAAATTCGAAATTCAAGAGGGAATCACAACAGATTTTGGAACCTTATAAGGAAATACGTAAAGATTTATACGCGAACCCTAATTTTATATGAACTTCAAACCTTCTATAACACGGATTTGTACTACACGACGTTTTTATGGAACCATATGACCGTGTTATACGAGGCCCGGGTGTTGTTTTTTTTATCTCTAACATCTCATCTCATCTCATAACATCTCTAACTAACCTTATATTATATACAAAATCAAATTCATTCATTCAAAATCTGAATTCAACCACATATAAATCAAATCTAACCTTTTACACTACAGATTTAATTAAATACAAACCAAACTGAAACATTTGGGTAGGATTTTTCAATAGGGACGCTTGATTTTAAAATTTACAGAAAAATTTGATAATTTGCTCACGTTGTTCAATGTTATAACCATCCATGGTGATTTTCCGTACACTACTAAACAATTAACAACAAATTTGATATATGTCAATTTAACAATATGGCTGCTATAACCTAAAATATTTCGAGCGTTCCTATTGAAAGACTTTATATAAAACTAAATTTGATTTGTTTAAATTTGAATTCGGAGTGTAAATTTCTCAAAAGCGTTCAAACAATTGATTTTCATATACATAATTTCAAGTTATTTCACCTTAAATTAACGAATAAAATAATTTTCCAAAACTACCACAATAGATTTAATAAATAAAAAAAATTTATATCGGTGATTTTTTAATGGTGTGCGTTGGGGTTTTCGTAAAGGTCGCTGTGAAAGACGATGGGTGTTTTGGATCGCACTTTTGGGGATGTTTCTCTATTGTGTTGTGGGACGGGAGTGTAAAATCGGGTTGGTGTTGTCGTTGTCGTTATCTACAATAGTTGGATAGTTACAATCGTAACCTCTTATCAGTGGACCTCGCTACTCATACTACTGTTGGACTCTCTCTATGTCCCTATCTCTTTGGGTGCAAGTGTTGATTGTTAAACAAAACTACGTTTTGATAATGTTTGCTTGTTATATTCAGTGAAGGAGATTTTGATGCGTTTAAATTCAAAATGTAATCATTTTATGATGAAAATAATAATCGAATACCGGAAATATATTATATAAGAACTAATTGTCATTTTTAAGATTGTGAGATACAATGGTTTTTGTCAAGAAACTCCCATAGTCGCGCATTCAACTGATACAAGTTATCTGTTGATAGTCATTAAAAAACCGATTATGAGGACTTCTACCATATTTCGAAACATGAGCGTTGATATATACTGTATAGAATGTATTTCTGATATAAAACCGATTTTGGATTTTTTGACATTTAATTTTTTATTTATTTCTGATAAAAAATAACATTTTCAAGTCGAAATAAAAAAAATTGTTTCATCTTATGTAAATAAAATTAATGTATGTGTGTGTGTTAGTTATTCATATATTTAATGCTTATTTAATCGCATTAAAATTTTATAATTATATTTATTCTATACTCAGAAAATTTTTCGTATTATTAAAATTATCTTAAAATTTAATCTGTTACCATTTTAAGATAAAATAAAAAAAACTCAATACTAAGAGTCGAAGATCTGTCGTTTTTTGAATTTAGTTGCTTTGGTTACGCAATTTGAATCATACTTTTCAGTCAAAGTAGTAAGTCGAAGAATCGTCAATCTGTTACTTTGCTTTATGCTTTTTTTTCAATGAACTTGAAAAAAATAATTTAGCGTTTAAAAATCAAAGACATTTTTTCTTTAAATGACATTGTTAGGCCAGGCGCTATATGATTTATGGGCGCACTTCAACCTAAAACAATGCGTTCCATTTTCGCGACTAAACGATCGCAGTGGGCGCCTGACCTTAGTCCTGAGCAACGCCAGGTACAACATATAGTATAACATATAGTTATCTTGACAATAAAAGTTTTTATAAAAAACAAAATTTTTTAATACATTTTAGATAAAAAAACTATTTCAAAACAAATTAAATAAACAAACACAATCGCAATCACACCCAATCACCCCATCGCATCTAAAAGAACAAATCCAATCTTACAAAATAAGACAATTCAAAAAGAAAAAAATCTTCGAACCCCCCGAACTTAAGACCGCTTAGATGGGGCCCGCGCGAAAGTGTGAGCGCGCCCCCATACAATTGTCGGCACGGCCGCGCACATATTTATAGCCGACCCGCCCCTGCCTCCGCCCTCGTCTAATATTCAAGAGTATACAATATTCCGCGGTAAGGTCCCAGAAACTATTGATTTTAGTTGTGTGTTTCCTTGGGTGTGGCGCGCGCGGTATAACTTTGCGCGCCCCGTCCCTGTCGCGCGCCCAGTCCGTCCCTGTCGCGTCTTTGCCCGGGAAAACCTTCCTTTGTCCGTCCTTCTTCAAGGGGAGGCCCTCCCCTGGAAGTACCCGGCCCCCCTCAGAGCCCCTTTCCCTGTGAAGGCGGCCTCCCGCCCCTGGTGGCCGCCCACGCTTCGCTCTCTCGGGTTTCCTTACTGACGATGGTGGATCGAAACGATGTTGGTTGCTTGGGTTTTGTGTGTATGTAATATCGATCGATGGGTTTTCTTTGAATTTTGTGTATGTGAAAATTTTGACGTTAAAAATTTGCGTGTATTGAAATTAACGAATTTTCGTTTGAGACGTTTGAAAGTTGATGTGTTAAAAAAATTGAATGAAAGTATTTCATAAACGATTTGTATAAAATACTTAGAATTTGGAGAGAAAATGATTTATAAAAAAAAATATATTATATACACAGAACAAATATTTTTGTATCAAAAACATGTTTATGATAACCGGAGCGTGTTCGAATTTATAAAAATTTCTTATTTGCGCAAACGAACCCACAATTCCGTAACGTAAGTCTTCGTCTTCATGTTACAAGAATTTAACGAAAAACACACCGAAGCCCACACAGCCTTCGTCCGACCTCAACCTTTTATCCGAGTGCGGACCTGGCGTAGCGTTACATTTGAAAAATGACAGGCATTCGGCGAATATAATTGGGTGTTTTGTTTACGCAAACCTGGTAAGAGGATACTATCATTAAACGGCGGTTCGATATGAGAGGCTTCGGGGCGCGAACTCTTCATAGTACTCCTTACTTCGTTTGGTACCATGCGATGGACAGGGGTATTTAATTTATTTGAAAAAAAAATTTTTTTTAAGCGAAAGGGAAATGTGTGCGCGTATGTGGAGTCGTTAGAGACATCTATGGGCTCAGGTGTTAATTAAATTTATTTTAATGTTGTACTTTTATATGGAGGGAAGTGTAGAATACACTGATGATGTTTTTAATGGTTTCAGCGTGTTTTGGTAGTTTATTGAAAATAGATTTTAATTTTTATATGGCTTAGATGTGAAAGGGAAATTATGTGCGCGTATGTAGAGTCATTAGAGACATCTATAGATTCAAGTTTAAATAAATGTTATTTTGAAGTTATGAAGGGGAATAAATGTAAAATACATTGATATGTTCGTAACATTTTATTTAGTATAATATTTATTAAAAATGTATTTATGTATTATATAACTTGCTAGTATATAGGCCCGATGTTAATAACATCGGCTGTGGATTTGTTAAGAAACGGAAAACGATAAAATGTGAAAAATAATTGCGTGAACCCGAAATGTGTACCCGATTTGAATATTTAATATTTAATTAATAAAATAAAAATAGTTCATTTGTTATTTGTTTGTGACATATAGGCAAAGTCAGTAGTTAGTAGGTGATTATATACATGTATAGGAGATTCAAATATTTTTTTCACTGTGTAGTAATCGATGTATTGCATAAGTCAATAGAGACGCTTTCATAAGCATGATATTATAGATGTTAAGTGTATATGCATAAATAACATACACGTATGAAGAATAATTTTACAGACGCAAAAAAATAATCGTATCAACGCGTCGTTTTAAAGTCGCGAGCGTCATCGAACATACGGACACACAGATACACAGTCGGACACACAGAAATCCGCTATTAAATATAGGAGATATTAAATAATACTTTTCATAATGATGTGATCTGAAAACATTAAAAAATTAATACAATATTAAAATTTTAACAATAATCCGAGTCATATTCGTATAAAGAGCTTGTATAAAGTTGAGCACATATGCTATATGGGGATGTAAACCTACCCACCACCCCCTCATGTTGTACCCATCTCCTCCACGTTCCCGTCTCTTCGTTGTAGGCTCTGTTTGCCGATATCAATCATCCAGCCCCCTGCGGGTATTACGGTAATTTCATCTTGACCGATATGCCTCAGACGACTGGTCAGGGGCGGGTCAGGAAAATCATCCGATGGTCAGTGGATATTTTAAAATTTAATAATATTCGGAACGGACCCGCGCGGGCGGAATAAGAAGAGTGAAAGCTGCAGGGGTGGGACTTATATTAAATATCTTTAAACAATAAACGAGGAAAGTTTACTTTGTTGTAGGGATACCTTTGTCAACGTCAACTTATTTAATAACGTTTAAATTAGTGTACTGGTCTGTGGACCGTTTTTCGCTTTCGAAAGTATGTTGCGTTTGTTATTCAATCCGAACGGAATAAATCGAATCCAGTTCTGAACAGAATAAGAAGATTCGTTAGAACTAGTTTTTCATCTTTGGAGAAGGGATGAGGAGATGACCAGATGGACCAGTTCAGCCCTTTCATGGACAAGTGTAACGGATATGTAAATCCGAATATTTCCAGTGGATTTTCTCACGATGTGCTTCGAATGCATGCATTACAAATTTAACTGCACGTTCAAATTTACTACCCTTTATTGAACGTGCACCTTTAACCGTCATTAGAAAACTTTGTGTGTAAAACCGAATGTTATGCTTCACATACGAATTCAACAATATATTCGTTAAGATATTATTATTTTTTCCATCTTATTTCAACTTGGAAGTTTTTGATAAGTGCGGGTCGTGACAGAGGGTGTCTGTAGGCGACCCTTCATCATCAGCCGTGACGTGTGACCCACCCGTGACCTCTGAAAACCACCCCCAAAAACATCCCTCTCAGGTTCATTAGGTTACGCGTTTTCGCGCCCGACCCACCTTTTGTTTCAGCATATTTTCTTATTTCGAAATAAAGGGATGGAAATTGTGTCATTTACTACGCCGACGTTCTTTGTACGAGTACGTTTGTTCAATATATCAACTTAATTTTATATATTTTTTATATTAATTGATATTTTTCATTGTGGAATGAGTAATAGTACGTTTAAGAGTATTATTGTGATTTTTTTAATGAAATTTAATGAGTTATCTATGGGTGTTTTTTTTGTATTATGACCAGTGCTGTAGTAATTCTGACTAACTTCACTGTAATCGAGAAATCGTAGCGTTTTATGTAAAGTCTAAATCGTTAAAAAATCAATTGGTTTACTTTTTATTATTTTCTTTAATTTATGGTTAAAACTAATTGGTTCCTTCATCTCATACGGACTGTCAAAACAAAAGATCCTTTATGTTTTGTTGATATATTTGTAGTCTTAGCTATTTTTTTAATATAAATATAATATTTGTAATAAAAAAGATTGATAATTTTAATATCAAACGCTTCCAAAATGTAATTTTATCATCATAATAAAAGTTTCGGGAGCTATTATTTTCAAATTTTTAATTTATGAGATTTCTGCCGTACTTATTCATAAAATTTCTATTATCTACAGGCGGACCTCGACTTTCGCACATTCGACTTTCGCACAATTCGCTATTTCGCACATTTTGAAAAAATCGTTCTT
>JAOXNN020000021.1:1892234-1923923 GCA_028571205.2 Hydropsyche betteni | reverse complement strand
ATCCCTCTACTTTCGAACATTCAACTTTCGCACACGTTTTCAGGAACCAATCATGTGCGAAAGTCGAGGTCCGCCTGTATTTCTTTATTTGGCAAGAAAATTCGATCTATTATAAAATCGCTCAAGTCGGAGTCGAAGTTAAAACAAAAGTCTGTTTTGGGTTGGTAAATTTTGAAACGAATGTTCAGCTCTGATCATGACATTGAATCGGTCCAAAATATCAATAACTCACTTTAAACACATCGATCGTTACAACTAGTAACCAAATTTGCTATTATATACGAAACTTACTTCTTCTGGCTTACTATAATGAGAAAAGATATTATTTTTTCAATATTGCCTATTACGCGAAAGGCTTACACCCCACAATAAAAATTCCAAAAAATAATATCGATTTTATCAACCGGCGAGTGTCCATGTCATCGACACGAAACCTAAGAGCCGACCACACAGGGAAGGCAAAGGGACCAAGGGCTATGAAATACGCACACCGCCCCGTAATTTGGCAAAACCCTTTTGCGTCCGGGGATCACGCGAAATGTAGCAGCCGCTGATAACGCTGATAAGGAAGGGATAAGGAAGGTATTAGGGAGCTTTCGGGAATACGCACTTAGGCCCTTGGAAAGTGGGGTGATCTTGCCCGAATTAGTGCGGCCCCCCCCCCGGTGGGCCCCCTTCGGGTTTCGCCGAAATTCTCTCCCCGGTTGTGAATAGTGTATGAGTGTGGCGTAATGAGCGAACGCCCGGCCATTTTGGCCCGCTAATTTATGCTCGACTTTCGGCTTGTTGTGTGGAGTTTGAGTTTTTCGGAGTTGGGGTTTCGTTTTTGGATGGATAGAGCGATTTTTTTAAAATTGGATTTTTTTTTCAAATTATAGTAAGTCCCTCCTGTAATGTTTGCGGTGTCTCCCCTATGACGTAATTTAAAAAAAAATAAAAATTGTTTCAGATGAATTTGAAACAATTAATTAAAATTTAAAAATGTCAAAAAAAAATAAAAATGATAATTTTCCATTTATTGATTTTCCTAAGTTTTCCCTATAACTTCGAACCTGTCTCGACGTAATATGGGGGTTTACTATAGACAATTTTTTTCAAATTAAATAGATTTGAATTTTTGGTGTCTGGATCGGTTTAGTGTTGTTTTGAAGAATGAAATTTTATATAAAGCTTTTACACTTCGAATTCTTTGTTATACATATCAAATTTAACCTTTTTCAAATCAAATTCAAATATTTAAATTTCAAATAAAATTATGATTACATTTCAATAACAAACCAATTTCAACTATCAGCAAGTATAATATTAGATACTAGTATATAGGTCCGATGTTAAAAACATTGGCTTTGGTTTTGTTAAGAAACGGAAAACGATAAAATATGAAAACCCGATTATGTGAACCCGAAATGTGTACCCGATTTGAATATTTAATATTTGATTAATAATATCAAAATAATTCATTTGTTATTGTCACAATTACGACATGTAGGCAAAGCCAGAGGAAGTAGATAATAAGCATTATATTATAGACGTTAACTGTATACGCATATAAAGACCATATTCGTGAAAAAGTCGCGAGCGTCATCGAACAGACACACAGATACACATACGGACACACAGAAATCCGCTATTATATATAGGGGATATTACCGTTGTCATAGTAATCAATGAAATATTATACAATCTATTGAAAATTATATCTCTAAATCATAAAAAAATAAGAAATAAATGAAATAAATTCGCAATGGTTGGATTTATTTGAAAACGGTTTAATTTGAAGTTTGAAAGGTTGAATTTGATTTGTATAAGATTGAATTGGGGTGTAAAAGCTGTATTGAAATTAATATGAATTATTAATCAATTGAAATATTGTATTTCAGCAATATTATAGAATTCGTTAATCAACTCCAACGACAGATATTCAAAAATAAAAAACTCCCAAAACCAACATTTCACAATAATAAAAAAAAATCATAAAAAACGCACCCATCAATGAAATCACCTCCTTCACAAAATCCCTACATATTTGTCAAATGCACATGCACGTGCAAAACAGAATAATAAAAAAAAAATCGTACACACACACACTCTACGTACGTCGCACATGACGTCACGTGTGCCATTGAAAACGAAACGTCCGATATATATTGAAAAGAAACGGAAAAAAAACCACCCGGAAAAATACACGCCCCCGTTCGATCGGCCATTGACGATTCGCCGCGCCGGGGCGGGGCGGGGGGGGGGGGGGATAAATAAAAATGGCAAAAAAATGGCGGCGCGCGTCGGCGAACAAAAAAAAGGCATGGCGGCGCATTGTTTACCCGCATAAGCGGGTCACGGCCGTTCGATTGAGAGCCCCTTTTTGCTTTCTTTCTGCGGTTTCGCGACCGGCTCCAGGGGCGGTTGGGGTCGCAGTCGAAAGTGGCGGGGGTCAGGGGTCGTCAACCCGCGCGTGTGCTCGGGCGAGGACACCTGCCGGTTGGGTCGGATGGATTTGGGGGTCGGTCGTGTGATGGGAGTTGTTTTGGGGTTTTTTTTTTTCGGGGCGTTGAAAGGTGGTTGTGGCGAAGGTTGTTTCAGGTTTTTATGATGAGTTTTGGAATTTATTGTGTAAGGCCAGGCGCCCACTGCGATTTGTAGTCGCGGCGGTCGTTTAGTCGCGAAAATGGAACGCGTTGTTTTGGATTGAAGTACCCATATACCGTATGGGCGCATTTTAACCTAAAACAATCCGTTCCATTTTGGCGACTAAACGATCGCCGCGACTGCAAATCGCAGTGGGCGCCTGGCCTAATAGTAAGGTGGTGGAAGTTTTTGGATGTTAGTTGTGGGTTGATTTGGGTGGTGGGGATTCTTTTGGATTTTTTTCGGGATGTTGAAAAGTGTTGGGGGTGTTTATGGTTGTTGTGAAGGTTTCGAGGTCGATGAGTTTTAGAATTTTTTGTGTAAGACCAGCCGCCCACTGGCGATTCAGTCGCGCGCGATCTAAAATGGTACACATTGTTTTGAGTTAAAATACGCGCATATGTCATATGCGCGCATTTCAACCCTAAACAATGTGTTCTATTTTAGATCGCGCGCGATTGAATCGCCAGTGGGCGCCTGGCCTAATAGTAAGGTGATGGAAGTTCTTGGATGTTGGTTGTGGGTTGATTTGGGTGGTGGAGATTCTTTTGGATTTTTTTTGGGTATTGAAAAGTGTTTGGGGGTGTTTATAGTTGTTGTGAAGGTTTGGATGTTGATGAGTTTTAGTATTTGTTGTCGAGGTTGTAAAAATTTTTGAAAATTTCGTAAACGTTTTAATTTTCGAATATTTTTTAAATAAATAATAATAATTAGAATTTTGGATGAAATATTACACTATAGATATTGCTTATTTAAAAGTTACATTTTTTTTACCGCAAGATGAATGTTTTCCACTTCGAACCGAATACTTTCCATCTCAAATGAAATGTCCTCTATTTTTTGATAAATACAGTATTTTAAATTTTTAAATAAATATTTTCCAATTCAATTCTTCGACAGTTCATGTCACGTCATTTGTTGAAAAATTATTTTATTTAAAATGGAGAATATTTCATTTGAAATGGAAAGTATTGGTTTCGACCTGGAAAATATTCAATTTGCGGTAAACAAACTTACGTTTGAAAATATTCAAAGAACTTGGAATAACAATGATCATTTGCAAAAGAATATTTTTTTAAATTTGTAAATAGTTTTTATACTTCAAATTCAACTAAAGGAAAACATTTTTGAAATTATTGTCATAATAATCAATGTAATGAATAACTATAAATTCTTGTAGATTTATTGAATTTGTTGTGCAAAATCTTGAGGTTTCCTATTGTAAAACTTTAAGTTTGACTTTGAATAGATGAAGGGTGAATTTTTTTTAGAAATATTGACATTTTTTTTAAAGATTCATATCAATTTTCGAAAATGTTATGTTGAACTGAACGACTTTATAAAATTTTGGTCATACCAAAATACAAATTTGTTTTATAAAATGATTAATGTGCTTTTAAAAAATCATTTATTATATATTGAGATTATAATGATGAATTGAATTGTTCAATTTGATTTGAAGCCAAATTGATAGTTTCTAGATAATATTTTTAAATATATTAATTACGCCTTATAAGAGTTTCAATATAAGATTGAAATAAAACAAAATCAAATATTTTTTATTAATTTATTATTGAAAAAAACGCACACAAATATAAAATAATTGAAAACACACGAGAAAAATGTTCAAATTGGTTAAATTTGAACTCACAAACAATATCTTATGAAAAAATAATTAGAAGAGATCACATGGTGCTTTGAAAATATAATTACAAGTTCAATACACATTAATTCAATGTAGTAAAAAAAGAACAAAAAATTAAATTTCTATAGAGACATCTACATTTTATAATAAAACTTTATGAAATTGATGAAAAATTTACTTTAGTAGATGTCAGGAAAAGCTCTCTGTACATCGAGTGACTTACAAAATAATAATGCCCGTTATAAAATATAATAATTAAAATATACCATAATTCATAGCAAAAGAATGTATGCGAAATAATAAATTCAAATATGCAAAAAAATCTTATCAAACATTCACAGAAAAAAATAATGGTGATTTATTGGTATAATGAAATTTAATAATTAAATTATTTTTTTCGCAAGATTGAAATTGAATATATTATTTCTTTTTAGATTGTTGTTTTAAAGGGGCAGAAAAAAAGACAAAAATTCTTTATTAAACAGAGACATCTGTAAAACAGTAGAAATAATAAAAGTTGCAAGGGGGAGATCAAATTCATTCATCGAACATTTACATTCAAGCGAAAAGCGAAATATTGTTATTAATAAATAACACTTTTAAACATAAGGAATTATTTAGGTTATATAAAAAAATTAAAAATAATGTAGCAAAAAAAGCTTTGTAAATTATCGCAAAAAGCTTAAAGCTTCTACCAATACTGAAAATCTACTATTGAAACGTATTTCATAGTGATTTTTTTTTCTACATATACCCGTATAGTACTTGTTCTTATGTTTTACTTATTTATACATAGATGTATAAAAAATTACAGCCATTTGAAATATAATAAAAATATGTTGATATTTGGAAATGTATATTTGAAATAGTTAATTTTAACAAATCAAAATTTGGATTTGAAGTAAGTTAGTATATTTATTGATCGAAAACTATTGAAATTTTGAGAAATAATGAGTTTTTTTTTTTGTATTGTGCTCAATTTTTTTAAAGAAAATACCTTGGATTAAACTCTATTTTTATTTTATAAGAATACTTCACTGAATATTTGATATAATTGTTACAAGATTGATTGTATCATCAATTTTTTTATGTTTTCATTATGAAAAAAATCAAATGTTTAAATTGACAAAATAAACTTTTATGCGATTTTCTTAATACAAACAGATAAAAGTATCCTTAATGTTAATTTTTGATGTTCAATGAATAATTTCAATTGTTCGGAATGATTGGGGAATTTTTACAAGAAAATACTTTATGAAGTCAACATTTGAAGTTTCATAGAATTAATTTAAATTTTTAATGATACAGAATTTTGATTCAAGAATTAAAAAAATTCCGTTTGAACTAAAAATACCATCCAAATTGAAAATTTTAATAAATCGAAAAGGTAATTTGAAATTTTCACACATTTCATACAATTTCACGACACCCCAACAAATGTTTAACGACTAATAATAAAATTGGTCATAAAATTATAAAAGTTTTCATGTTGCATTTTTTAAAATATCGATGAACTAAAACGACAACATAAAACACATAATTTAAATTTTTAAAATTAATATTTCAGTTTAATGAGATTGATTATTCTATACAAAATAGTCATCTTTCGTTATATGAATTTCATTAATAATTTTTTTGGTGAATTTTCCATATTTTATGAATTATCAAATTGAATTTTTTCTATTATACTTTTATTATGTGAGGAGCTCGGTGGTAAATAGTGCTAAGTGATATTTGTCTTTTTGGAGATATTAAGAAAAACAGTTTACATGTATTTAGATACAAATAAAACTAAGAGTAACCCGATATAGTACGGTCATCTTTTGAAAGAATGAAGAATTATTCATTAATTTCTGTAGTAAAAGTACTAATTTTTGAAGTGAATAAAAGAAACTCGATTTCATAATTTTGGCGCTTAGCACTTTTTACTGCCAAGACCTTCATATTATAAAATTTTTCGTCCGATCTAAAAAATTATCGAAAAACCAGTCTAGACGAATCCATTATTATTCACAAACATCGCGAAACCTTCATATACAAAAAAAAAAAGCCTCGTTCCAATTCGATTCGTCCGAAACGCGAACTCGGCAACGTCCAACTTGCGAAATTCTCGCAGGAGCTTACACCCCGGCGCAAAGTTGAAACTGCATTTTAGTAATTCATGCAACTGCGAGCGGCTAATGCATTACATGCACACGTGCACACGTGCGCGCGCCCGTTCGTGTGTGTGCGTCGGCCATTTTGCGCCCCTGGAAAAAGCTAGCTCCACAAGTGAGCGGTTCCGGTCAGCGCTTCTATACGCGCCGTTGTTATGGAGGCTGTGTGTATGTGTATGTGTATGTATATGTATGTGTATGTGTATGTGTGTGTGTGTGCGCGGGGGGCGGGCGCGGGAGGGGGCCAAAGAATGACGCGGGAGTTTGAGGTTATGTAAGATTGTGGGGGTTTGGAGGTTATGTTGGATGATGGCGGTTTTTTTGTTGTTTTGATGGTTGGTTGGGTATGTGGTTGTGTTTATATGTGTATTTTGATGGATCGGTATAGTAAAATGATAATTTTGTTTGATTTATAAATAGTTGTTTTTAGGTTATGTTGGTTGATTGTGTAATAGGTTAAATATTTTTTGATGAAATGATTTGTTTCAGTAGGCAGATTATATAAAATAATATTTTATATGTGTTTCTAATCGTTTGATTATATAAATTTTAGGTTATGTCATTCGATGAGTTTTTATGTTAATTTTTTTAACTTATATTGTTATTAACAAGGTGTTTAAACTCATTTGTTATTCTGGTTATGTTTTTATTGTACGATAGATTAATTTTTTGAATTTGTATCAAAAATTTTTTTAGGTTATGTCATTCAATGAGATTTTATTTTAAATATTTTAACCTTGCTTGTTATTTACAAGTGTATAAAACTCATATTTATTATTCAGGTTATGTTTATATTGTATGATAGATTTTTTTGATTTATATCAAAAAATATTTTTGTTTTTTCAGGTTACGTCATTCGATGAGATTTTATTTTAAATATTTTAACCTTGCTTGTTATTTACAAGGTGTATAAAACTCATATTTATTATTCAGGTTATGTTTGTATTGTACGATAGATTTTTTTGATTTATATCAAAAAATATTTTTGTTTTTTCAGGTTACGTCATTTGATGAGATTTTATTTTAAATATTTTAATCTTGCTTGTTATTTACAAGGTATATTAAACTTATATTTATTATTCAGGTTATGTTTGTATTGTACGATAGATTTTTTTGATTTATATCAAAAAATATTTTTGTTTTTTTAGGTTACGTCATTCGATGAGATTTTATTTTAAATATTTTGACCTTGCTTGCTATTCGCAAGGTGTATAAACTCGTATTAATTAGATATGTATGTATGGTATGATAGATTTTTGTTTATTTGTATCAAAATTTTTTATTTTTTTAAATTTATTTCGTTCAAAGAATTTTCAAGTTATATTTTTTAATTTAAAAAATGTATAAACTCATATTTATTATTCTGTTTATGTTTATATTGCTTTGAATTTATATCAGGAAAATGTTGTTTTTTTAGATAATTTATTTGATAAGTAATATAAATAATTGAATTTCAGATTATGTCGTTCGATAAGCGGATTTTTCAACTTAAAATGGCACTAAGTTATTAATAGAATGGTGTATTTTTATGTTTTTATTTCGAGGTTAATACTGAATTTGAATTTTTAGGTTATGTGGCTTGTTAGTTTTTATAAAACGCGGGTTTTGTTTATTTTTTATATGAATTGTATTACATTTTTATTTTGAATGGATTCAAATATTATAAAAATGAAAAAATTTCATATCTGATCATTATGAAAAATTATAAAAACGACCGATCATATAATGTTGAATTTTTTTTCGACTGCCATATTCTATTCATAATATAAAAAAACTAACACGATTTAAAATAAAATACATTTTCATTCCGAAATACAATTTTTGAATTTCAACGAAGTTTTATGTTAACGACAAGCCTGCAGTAGAATTTCAAGTATTCAAATATACCACTGGGAACCGAATTAAAACTCATTTAACATATTTTAAGCACTTACACGCTTTCAAAATTAACCCTTGACCCAACACAAAAAGGGTCAAGATTTCAAAAGACGACATCCAGACGAGTTTGACCTCATCTTTCACGAACAGTCAAAGGTCTCACGGGAACCAGTTTCCATCCAACCCTTCAAAAAACTACCCTTTCTTAAAAAAATATATTCAAAATTTTTTTCCATAAGATTCAATATAAAATGATGTACCAAAAAGTAATATACGAAACGCAAGGGTAGTATTGGATATAAAATATTTAATATAATTTGTGATTATTTTGTTACATTTTTTTGCTGAATGGAGGCTGTATTTCGATTCTTTAAGATTATACATAAAAATAAACTATTTTATCGAAAATATGAAACACAAAGGCCGCATTGGACGCAAAATGCGCGTGTAAAATATTATTTGTGGTTAACTTATTATATATGTATCGTTTTGCGGCACGGAGGTTGTATTCCAACAGTCTGAGAGCTTTCGAAATAATAACCCGACCCGGCGAAAGCTCCAAGTGTCCGTAATCGAGCTTTTGGATCGGTATGAGGTTTGTGTGTACTGCGACGGTTTTGGAATTATTTTTAGTTGAATGGGATTTTTTTTTGTTTTTGTGATTGAAATGTGGTTTCGTTTTATGTAATTATATTTGTCGATTCGAGAAATTTTTGTGCATTTGAAAGATGATGGTTTTTTTTGTATTGATCATGGAAAGTTATGTATTGATTCATAATGTTTTGGAAAGTGATTATTTTTATGAATTTCTAAAAATGAATGTCAAATAATAATACTTTTAGTTTTGTGAAAAATTTCCAGTTAACTTTTTTTATTCTAATTTTAAGATGGAAAATGATATTATTTTGTTTCTAAAAATTAAATTTGTAAAAAATTTCACTTTGTGACCAAAAAAAATATTTTTTATTATAATAAATTGAACTTTTCAACTTGTTTACTTACGATACCGTTTTTCAGATCAACATCGAATGTAAACATTTGTCTCAAACAAGAAAATACAAACCTAAATAAAAAGAACCGCTATTATTCATTACTAGGATAACCATACA
Organism: Hydropsyche betteni; assembly: GCA_028571205.2. Classification (NCBI taxonomy): domain Eukaryota; kingdom Metazoa; phylum Arthropoda; class Insecta; order Trichoptera; family Hydropsychidae; genus Hydropsyche; species Hydropsyche betteni. The sequence continues at coordinate 1,914,510 of JAOXNN020000021.1, read as the reverse complement.
TCGCTCTTCGGCCGAAACAGTCACGTTTTATTTTTAGTACTTCGTTTTCTATTCCGTAATTTTCATAAAATTGTTTGATATGCCCCATTTTGAAAAAACTGAGAATAGACTTCGAGAAAAATTACACTTAATTATTTGTATAGAGTTCAATTTCTTTGTAAAATTTTGAGTATTGAAAAACACAATAAACTTATCCGTAACTAAATCTCAAAATCGTTAAAAAATTCGATTTGCAATACCAAAATAAAGACGCATATACAATAATACAAAATTATTTAAATTTCAACAACTATCACCCGAAAATTTCATAAAAAAATGATCAAAAAAAAAAACTTCATCGTATACAATTTAAATTCAAATGAGCCCATTAGACTTTGCAAAATTCGACGTCGTCGAATCCACCTTCTAGCCATAAATGGGGTGGCCATACGTGAAGGGTGGGTGGTCAATTCGCAGTAATATTATGCCGTTGGGGGTAGCTCTGGGAGCACGTTCGGCAAATAACGGGATAGCCGGGATTAAGTATTGTGGAATTTTCTGGTTCTTTTTGATCCCGTGCGTGAGTCGATGTTGCGATTCGAAGGATTAGTGCTCGCACGTGACAATGCGAGGTTGTTGTAATGATGGATGTTGGTTTGTGGTTGGTTGTTGATTTGGATGTGGAGTTGTTGGGCGGGAAGGTGTTGGTGTTCAGTTTGTGGTTGTTTCGAAAATGGGTTGTTTGGATTTTGAAATATGCGAAGGTGATGTAATTTTTTGTAGTGATGGATGATTTTGAATCGTGGTTTGTTTTTTGGTGATCATAATACCGTTTTGGAAATGAAAATATTGATTTTTTTAGTATATGAAAGTGATAGAATATGAAAAAAATATTTTTTTTAAGTTTGAAGAAAAATTTCGAATAAAAGCTTCAAAATTATTTTTTTAAGCACTAAGTAAGTATTTTTATAATTTTCAATATATTTTTTTGATTTTAACAATAATAATTACCAAAATTTTTAACAATTATACAATATAACCAAATTTAATACTGAATCAAATCGTTTAGTTTCATAATACAACTAACCATAAACTATCACGATATTATTTTTTCCTTCATTTTTCTCAACAAATTTTTTCGGTTTTGCTTAAATTTTTTTTTCGATTTCGATTTTGTATCCATTTTGAACGCGAACAAATAAACAACCGACTAATTTTAATTACTCGTAACATTTTCATACAAACCAACGCGAAAAATATCAAACTCAACCATCAAACAAAGTCGCCCCCAACGAAACTCCCGTCCCGCCAAAGAAACAAAAGCACCTACCACACAAACGAAACCTCCGCAAACAAACAAAAACAAACAAAACGCCCTGCTTAGCTTAGCAGTAAATTGGCGTAAAGTTAGAGCAAAGTGGCGTGCGCGTTCCCCGGGAGGCTTTTGCGGTGGCGTTTCGCTGATATATGGCGTCTGGGCCGACATTCATCCCGATGGCCGAGCCGGCCCTGCTCATTTCCTCGCGAGCCTCCTGCTTCCAGGTCTGGTTTCCAGGAAATTGCAGATGCGGAAGGGCGGCGGGGGTGGGCGCCATTTTCGCCGGCGTCGCTCCGGCCCTGTGGATTTGACAATGTCGAGTTATTGTTGTGTTTTTTGGTTTTGGAGTGGGTGTGTTGTGGGTTTCGGGAAGAAAGTTGTAGATTTTTTCGTATATGTGGAGTTATTAGTGACATCTGTGTGTCGTTTGGGATATTAATCGAGTATTTTGTGCATCGAGTGGTTGTATTGATTTTGAAAGGACATTGGAAGATTCTTTTGTATTTGTGGAGTTCAGTGTTTTATTTTGAATACAATATGTTTATCTTGGTATTTGAGTATGTTACACAATTTTGAATATCATTTAACTGTTAAAAATAATATATTCGGATATATAATAATTGAGAATCATAATTAGGGATGGGTTGTTGTGTTATTGGTTTTGGGGTTAGATGTGTTGTAGGTTTTGGAAATGAAGTGGAAGATTTTTTCGTATATATAGAGTTATTAGTGACATCTGTGTGTCGTTTGAAATATTAATTGAGTATTTTGTGCATCGAGTGGTTGTATTGATTTTGAAAGGACGGGAAGATTCTTTTGTATTTGTGGAGTTCAGTGTTTCATTTTGAATACAATAATATGTTTATATTGGTATTTGAGTATGTTACACAATTTTGAATATCATTTAATTGTTAAAAATAATATATTAGGGTATATTTTAATTGTTACTTGAATGAATAGTTGTGTTTTTTGGTTTTGTGGTTGGGTATGATGTAGGTTTTGGAATGAAAATAGAAGATTTTTTCGTATATGTCGAGTTATTAGCGACATCTGTGTGTCATTTGAAATATTAATTGAGTATTTTGATTATGAATGGATGTGCATCGAGCGGTCGTATTGATTGTGGAAGGATATTGGAAGAATTTTTTGTTTTTGTATTAGTGTTACATTTTAAAATACAACAATATGTTTATCTTTTCGTTTTTGTATGTTGTACGATTTTGAATATCATTTAATTGTTAATCATTTAATAAGGATGAATGTTAATTGAGTTCTAAAACTAGAAATAGTTGGTTGGGTTTTTTAGGTTTTGGGGTTGGGTGCGTTGTAGATTTCGGAAAGAAAGTGGAAGATTTTTTCGTATATATGGAGTTGTTAGTGACATATGTATCGTTTGAAATGTTAATTGAATATCTTCGCGATTGGGAATAGATGGGTTTTAGGTGGTTTCGATTTTGAAAAAGAAATGGAAGTTTTTTTTTTGGAAGTGTGAGGTTATTGGTGTTATTCGAAATGTTAATATGATGCTTTGAATTGCGTTTCTTGATTTTTGAAATTTATTGAATGATTTTATCGTATGTGTGGAATTGTTAATGATATTTGAGTATCGCTTAAAATATGAATAGAATTTTCGTCTCGATATTTTTTGAAAAAAAATTAATGGAATTTTTGTATATTGTACGGTTTTGAGTAACATTTGATTGTTGTTTAGAATAATATAATATGTTCATGTATAAAGGTGAATTTTTCAAATAAAAAATGAATTTTATAGATCAAAAGAAACATCATGTCATCAAAATCATTCCTAATCACGTATAGAATCAAAACTTCAATAAATAAAAATATCCAATAAATTATTTTCAAAATTAAAACGAAATAATATTCTATCAAAAACACATAAAACCCCTTTATACGAATATAAGAATCGTACGAAAAATACCTTCAATAATACACTCGAGAATTTATAGCGTTCGCACGCAATTCCGGGATCGTAAGTACGATTTATCAATTTATCGTACCGATTCGAATAAAATACGTCCGAAACCCGAAGAGAGGGAAACGCATATATCTCCACCCCCGATATAAATATATAAATATATAAATATATATATAAATCGTTCACATGGAAGGAGGGAAATTCATTAAGCCCTTTTGTGCGAGAGCGACGCAACGCGCCCAAGAAATATGGCCGGCCATTTTTACCCGCCCGTTCGCATGGGTATCCTTAATGTTATTAATGATCCTAAACCCACAAATAAGAAGGGTTCAACTATCAATTTGAGGCTTAGGTAAATCACCTGAAAGGGTCCGCTGTGCAGAAAAAGTGCGCGCTTGTGTATGGGCGTGCGTAATGGCTGGAAAATGTATATAGGCTGTGTGTTGTTTTGGATTTTGGCGTTTTGTTTTAGTTGTTTGGTGGAATATGGTTTGTGGATGTGAATGTAGGCGTATGTGGGTTTTGAAGATGTGTCGATGGATTTGGGGATTGTTGAAAAGTATGAAATGATATTTGATAATGTGTTTCGATTGAGTCTTTGTTTAGATGACTGTTTGGTTGGAAACTAAATATGCAAATATTCAGTGATTGAAATATTAAATTTTTGATCATTTTTTTTGTAAAAATGGACAGTTTGATTTTATGAAAGTTGAAGAATGACAGTATTGGATGAAAATTTTGTGAATTGATATTGATGATGTATAAATAGTCTAAAATTAAAGGAATAATATGTAAAAAATTATCCACCGATTTTAAAATATCATATATTTGGAACCGAATTTTTCAGTCAAAACAACTTTTTAGATAATATCATTTTTTTTTAAATTCAGATAAATAAACGTAATCAAAAGTGACAAAAATTATTTTTTATAATGAGAATATAAATATTTATAAAATCATCTTTTATTTTCACGCAATATTTTTAATTTCAGTTAACCAAACACTTTCATCATTTTATTATTTACAATTAATGACATTATCACTGGTGATTTAATTAAAAAATCAACCATTTCATATAACCGACAGTTTGATTTAGTCAACCAGTAGATACTGAGAATTTGTATTACTTATAGACTATTCAATACACACTGACCATTCACGAAACATTCTATTTCATAAAAATCAATCAATTAATCAAATAAATACTATCAATTCATATGACTATGAAACGTATTGATATTTCTTTTGATTGTATAATACGTCGAATATTATTTTTTCAAAATCATTATAACATCCGATATCACATTCCACTCGACAAAAATTCACCGTGGAAAAAGATTAATACGGTAAATAAAATAAACACAAATATACAAAACACGCACTCGTTCAGACTGGAACGTTTTATTTCGCCGTGCAAAAAAGAAATAAATCCAGCGGCGTCGACCGTTAAGGGCAGAAGCCATTTTTTATAGTGGGGTAAGAATGCCCTCAATTTATTACGTGCTCCCATTAGAGGAGGACTCACACCTAAACATTAATCCGAAAAGGGTTAAATTTCTTCGGAATAAAGCTGACATCCATCCGCGTTCCCGATGGGCGGATTTTCCCGCCCACTTCCCTCCCGGGGGATCGCATTTAATTGAAATCATATCCGAGCCGCAACCGATACTTTATAATATATCAAATCGTTGATAATGGCAATAGTAAAATGCGAATTTTTTCGCTATTTTATGCGGGGTTGTTGGATGTCGGCTTGCGCTACAAAGACTTTATCATCAACGGGTTTAATTGGTTTCTGTGCGACGTTTTTGTTTTGCGTTTTTTTTATTTCAGTATTGTGTCCTGTACGTTTTCATTGTTCCGATCTTGGACGACTTTCACTTTATCGTTGTCTGATTGATTTCGAAGATTGTCGATACGTATCAGTTCGCTTTTTTAGTTTTGTTGAAACGAGTCTAACGAGCCGCTCGTTGGACTTTGATTGGAAATTCCGAATGGAGGATTCGGAATATTCGACGGGTTTGAATCCGATGGAAGGAAAAGTGGAGTTTTCCATTGAGGACAAGTGGATGATTTATTATGCCGAGGATGCGATTCGAATTCGTGATATTTTCAAATTGAGATGTTTTCGAATAGTAAAAGAAAATAAAATAATGTGATGTGAAAATAATAAAATAATGATGATGATAATAATAAGAATGTTATACTAAAAGAAAATTATTATGCCGAAAGTATTTTTCTATTTCATATTAAAATGATGATTTGATACTATCTTACTGTCGGTATTATTAAAATGAATAATATTACATTAAGATTTGACGAATATTTGATGAATTGTTTTGTTTTTTTTTTTTTTGAAAATTTTAGAATTATTCTTGCTATGTTGTGTTCATAATTGGAAAAGACTCCAATACTATTAGAAACAAATATTGTTGATAATGAGTTTGGTCGAAATATCTATTTTTTTATATAAAAATTATGAATGTTATGGAGCTCCGTAATCGTAAACGAAATATAACACGTTTTTCGGTGACATTCAAATAAACAAAATTTTAAATACGTAAATTCCAAATACCAAATTAACATATGTCGAATGATAACAAATTTTTTAATATATTTGTGAATCATTTTTATCTCATAATGAATCATCTTATAATTTTAAATAGTCAGACAAGAGATTTCCGACACCATCAAAATCATCATCGATGAAATTTTATTCTAAAACAAACATCGAATACATACGAAACCATTTTTTTAACATTTTTTCAAATTAAACCATCCCCAAACACACAATCAACAACTCCCAAAAGAAACCACCAATATTCTCATCCAATTTCCAACTCACACCCGAAACAAACACACACACGCAACCATCGCAACCCAACCCGCTGCGAACTCCCCACGTAAGATAATCTGGGTCTTAGAGAGGGGCGCGCAGATGGGTCCAACCCTTCCGACCCTTTATGTTTTTCAACCCCCACACAACACACACATGAATGAGACTTTTCCCAAAACGGTGTTGGTGCAGCGGGCATCGATCGCCGACCGCTGCGCATGCGTCCGTTCCGCAGAACGAAACAAAAACTACCCCTGGGCTGCGCATACTTTGTACTTACTTACTTACCGGTAGTGACGGTGGTAGTACGTCTGCCCCTATTCTCTGTGACGTGCACGTGGGGGTGTGTGTGCGTGCACGTGTGTGGGGGCGGCGGGGTGGTGCGCCGCGTATTGTATTGATGATGACGCCGGGTGGGATCATCGGGGGTGGGTAGTTGTGGGCAAAAAGGCGTGGCTGGGTGGATTTTTTGCGCGATGATGGCTTTTTTGTAGCGTCGGCGATGATTTCGGGGTGGGTTTCGAGATGGGAGGTCGTGGGACGGATGGTCGATGAAGATCGTTCGTGTTTGCGTGATGATTTTGGGATGGATTGACCCTTTGCGGTTGTAGAGTTTTCCGCAGTGGGTATGCCGTCTGCTCGGAGGAAAAAAATTAAGGATTTTTGTATAAATCATCAAAATTAATTACATCTATCATGAATGACAATTAATATAATTAGGAATCGACAGTAAAATTAATAAATTTTGTAACTTGCAATTAATCGTTTCAAGCTCCGCTGTTTGAAGATCCTAGCTCTATTGAAAAAAATACTATTGTTAACTTAGGTGACCACTTCATTCAAAATATTTACGGTTCTTAAAATTTAATCACACTACAAATATACATTTTTTACAATAAACTATAAATTATTATTATTAATCAAAAAAAATATAATCTTGAGCCATGGTTTATTAATTACACTAATCAAAAACAAAAAAAAGGAGTTTCAGCACCGAAATCAATAGAAATAATATGGTCACAGAATTAAACTTCCGAACACCCGAAAAACACAATAGCGTAATTTGAAAAAGATAGAGAGATAGCGATCGTCAACTTATGCCGTCAGCTGCATGCTACGGTAAAACTGTATTTAAATATTTGTTCCGAGAAAAAGTGTACTTTATCGCGCTAAATTACTAATTTCTAGATTAAATCAAATAAAATGGGTTTTTTAATGATGCAGTATCAATCTTGAAGATTTTATCTACAATATTTACTCAATGCAATGAAAAATATTTGCAGGTAAATTAACAAAATCGGCAATATATTTCGTAATGTTTATTGGTGCGTCCAGTGCGCCAAACGAGTGGAAAGGGTTAAGATGAAAGATTGTAGAATGTATAGATGATGAACGTATGCATTTTCGGAAAGATTTCATGTGATAATGATGAGTTGGGAAATTTTTGATGATGAATGTTTTGAAAATTTTTTTTCATGTTTGCGTGATGATTTTGTGATATACTAGGATTTTTTTTAGATGGGAGGTTGTGGGATAGATGGTTGATAAACATTGAATTATAGTTGTTATTTGTATTTGGTTGGTTTGTCGTTTGATGATTGATATGAGTTAGGTTCATGTGAAAAAAATTGGCTTTGAAAATTATGATTAACCGATTTGTTAAAATGATTATTTATTTAAATAAGTTGATTTTAATGTTATGAATGATCTTTTTTTTGTTTATTGTACCAAGAAAATTGTATGATTTTTCAAAAGATTTAAAGAAATTTTCAATGTTGTATTTCTGACTTAACAAGAGATTCATTATGTTCTTATATGAAAATTTTGTATGATATCTCATACAAAATTCTCAATAATAATTTTATATCAGAAAAAGAAAAAATACATCTAATTATTTTCAAAAATTCATCCCTTTTTATAATCAAAATAATTCAAATTTAAATCAACGATATTTATATATAAAATTCGTACTTAAGTTTTAAAAAATCACAATTCGAAAGTCATTTAAAATTTTACGCACATTCCAAGCGATTCACTTTCAATCAATCATAAAAAATAACATACTAAAACAAAGAAAAATTTTCAACTCTATTAATTTAAAAATTAAACGAAACTCATACAAAATCATTAGATACGTCAATAAAATCACAAAAATACCAATCTCACCTACTCATTCATATCCGAACTTATCTTCATACAAAAAAAAACTCAGCTACCACTTCTCAAACTACCCGCAAACACCATCAACCACAAAAACAATAACAACACAAAAACCCCATCGCAACCCCCCCGAATCACCCCCATACACCTTCGACCCTCAAGAAAACCCACCCACCGCTTCTCAAACCGTCCACAATCCACGTAGTAGTTCAGTGTGTCAATTGATAGCGAGAGTCGATCGAGGTGCGCCCGTTCGCCTAATTATAGTGTTGACGCCATGTCCACGTATTATTGTAAACACCCGACAATTATCGGATGGGTAGGCGGTTTTGAATGGGCGGCAATTCTCGCCGATTGTGCCTGTATTAAATTAATTGAATATCGGGTCAATGGGCGGAAGGGTGAGGACCTTTGTGGTCGGTGCGATTTTTTCGGCGGCTTTCCTATGAGGATGTTTCGATAGGTTCTTCGGTTCACGTTTGGAAAGGTTGATGAATTGAATGCCGGAAGCGAAAAAGGATTTGGGTGCCAAATGATCCAAAGTCGGTTTTATGATAGAAATGCGTTCTATATGCTAATGCGCGTGTTTTAAAATATGGCCGATGTCTCTAAAATTTGTTTTTAATAGTGTATTGGTTGTATGCAGCTCTATGGAAATTTTTTGACACAAATTGTTTTGATATTATAATTATTTTTTTTTTCACTTAATAGAGATGGCATTTCGAGTAAATGACTTAAATAACAGTTCGGAAATATACCGGTAAATAAAATTTAACCGGTTTTTAATTTACCGGTAAAAAAATTCGAATTTTTTTTATTTCGGAAAATTATTTTTTTGGTTTTTCGTTATATTTTTCACACAATTTAATTTACTGATAATTTACCGCTAAATAGGTTATTAGGATTTTTATTACCATACTACCGCTAAATCTGACATCCTTTGTACTAGGTCTTATTATTTCAGGTATTCAATTATGTTATCTTAAAAGTAGTGATAAAGATGGATCGTCGAAAGTGAATAGTTTTTTAGTGATTTTAAAATGTATTTCCGAATGAGAAAAAAATGCTTTCAATGTAATTTTTTTTTCTTAACAAATTATTTCTTAATCGTCATAAAAAAAATAATGAAAACTTTCAAAACGTTGTAATATTATATATATAAAAAAATATTTTATAATTAGAACATCGATACTTTTCAAAATCAAACTCCACAATCCACAATCGGTAATATCGCATCGATTCATATCAAATTTACGAACGCTCAAAAGCACAATCGTCAATTAAACGTTCCGTCATGCACTATTACTATTAACCGCGCCGATATACACATTAATTAAAAAACCATTGATTAAAGCCCCATTCAAACGGCAAACGCGAAAAAATAATCCGCTCGATTCATAAAAATTTCATTCACACCCGGCCCGAAATAACACGAAACCACACAAACAGGTATCACGATCAGATAACGTTATAATGCGATCGCTGATTATGACCAAGGCCGCAATGCCAATGTCACATAATGTAATATTGCGACCACAACAACAACAACAACAACACGTGGTCGGTTAGCCGGCTGTGTAATGGCTCAGATCTAATCATATTCGATAAAGCTTCAAGGGTGGGCGGGAAAGCCGCCCACTGCAATACCCGCTCGTATTATATATATGTACTGGCTGGTTCACTCGGACTAGTCTAATTGATTCGATCGACGATGAGTCATGGTGTTTTGGGGTGTAGAGGCTTTGGTGGTTGTTTGAGAGGTGTGGAAGGAGTTGAATGGTCGAAGGATTGTGTGGTGTGGAAGTTTTTTGGGTTGAAATTAGATGAGTTTTAGATTGATGTGATTGCGTTTTGTTACTTTGTTGAATGTGGGTTTGTTTTGGTGATAAATTGTGTGGTTAATAAAAATATTGTGGTTGGGTGTTATCGACGTTTTTGATGTTTCGATTATCATTTTTTTTTTGTTGAAGTTGGACAATAAACTATACTGTCGATAGATAGGATATAATTCTGATAACATTTTTAAAGATTAGCTTTTATATAAATTTATAATATCCTTAATTTTGCTGTGAAATTTTTTTCATATCAGAAAATTTTTATCCAAGAGCGGATGGTATATTAATTGAATACGATGAAAATAATATGATAATATAAAAAATAATTAGAAAAGTTTAACGTTTCTTAGTTTAATAAATATTTTATAATAACTCATATTTTAAATCACTTCAACGGTTTAGATTTTACAAATAAAGTTAAAACTTTTATTGTTGAATTGATACATTGAATTTGATTTGTAAATGATTGAGTTCGATCCTTAAAAGCTGAATTTGATTTTCAAATGGTTATATTTTGAATATAAAACCCGTATTAGAAAATTTTTGTTCTGTATTGGGCATAATTCGCATTTTTATTATATCTACTACACATAGGTACTTTAGATTCCAAACAATCATATTTTCAAGAATAATAATAATAGTAATAATGATGATGATGATGGTGATTATTATTATTATTATTATCATCTTCATCATCATCATCATCACTATTAGTATTATTATTATTATTATTATTATTATTATTATTATCATCATCATCATTGTCGTCATCGTCATCATTTTTATTATTACTATTGAATTAATCTCCATCCACTATAGTTAAAAAAACTTTTCTTGCTCTTTATAAACTAATCCATATAAATGTACAATATTTTAATTAAAACAAAAAAAATAATTCAAACATGAACCCACCCTTTAACTCGCCCATGTTAAATGTCTTTGGCCCGCCGAAAAAAGGCGGGCGTATTTAAACGTTCGTCGTATTGATAATATGTAAATTGTTTCGGAAAATTCAATACGCACGAGAGCGCAGTATTAGCCTTCGTTAGCCGCCATGGCGGGAACCCGAAAAAATACAAAAAGTCCGCGGAAAAAATACCAACAAGACATTTATGAGAGCCGATCCCGGGGCGCGTATCCCCTGTCCGAGCCCTTATATTAAACACAAGTAATTACTGAACTGGAAAAAAGTCTGGGTAATCTGGAAACGTTTCTCGTTAATTTCACGAGAAAATCTGCCCGGTCACGCGCGGGTTACGCGCGCGCCATTTAACCGGCCCTGCCGCACTGCAGAGTCGAATTTTTTTCACTATTTTAGTTTAATTGCTGATTTTTTTTTAATTTTACTATGGAAATGTATATTGTTTGAATTTGACGTAAGATATCGAGTTTTATGTTTAACTTTTTTCAAATTGTTATGTTTGAAAATACTTAAAATATAATATTATCTTGTTTATCGTTACAGTTTTTTTATCCCAAGTTGAACGTTTTCCATTTCGAACCAAATACTTTTCATTTTAAATTAAATATTTTCAATTTCAAATTAATTTCATTTATAAAATTTTCATTGATATAGTATATTATAGAATTATTATTAATATATCTATATCATCATCTTGTCGACCCGTTTTGTGCCGACTGTAGGACAAGGTCTCCCCATCAAATATTGGGGGTCTATGCTAAATACCTGATCCGAGAGCCAACCTCGTATCGAAATATATCTATATAAATATAGTTAATACTATTTTATTACATATGTAATTGTAAAGAACTAATTCTGGAATTTAAAAATGTACGAAATCGCTTACCGCTACTGCAAATGCGAATGATAATAGAGAAAAAATATTTTCAACAAATGACAGATTGTCCTTAATTCGACGAAGATTTGGAAAGGAAAATATTTAATTTGGGATCAAAATATTTTATTTAAAATGGAGAATATTTAATTTTAAATGGAAAATATTTTGTTTGAATTAGAAAACATTTAGCATGGAGCAAAAAACTGTATTATATTAAATGCAATTATAAAATTTTTGAATTGATCGATAATTATTAGATTATTTGATCACATTGCTGTAATATCTCTTTAACTGTATATAAATACCAAAAGATAATCGAGTTTTTTTAAATATTCTTCAAACTATTATATTATATTTGACAATAAGTGAAATATTATCACTTTTATCATCACTATATGCAATTTTGACATTTTTTCATTTATCAATATTATATTGTTTTATTTCACTACTATGATAAATATTTTAATAATGAAGATTTGAGAATTTTTCTTTAGGAGTAGTGTTTTAGTTCAGACAACTTTTTGATATTTGAATAAAGACACTACCTTTCAACAAATGAATAAAAATTGATAAAATTATGACTATTCATCATGTCATTCATAAAAATTTAAAATATGGATTCAATAATGCTAAAATATTTGCATTTTTTAATACAAAATTGAAACAATTCGATATGAATTTCAAAAATTATTGTAACCATACAATAATATTAAATTTTAAAAATCAATTTCAAAACAACATTTGAATAATTCTAATCGTAAGATCCCAAATACAAACCGGTCCAAACGACACGAGCCAAACGAAGTGGGGTCGCGACCTCCACAAAACACCCGTTCAAAATAAAAAAATCGAAAGGGTCCTCAACCGAACCGGTCACCCAAACTATAAACTATATTTAAACATAAAAAAAATATTAGTAAACATATTAAACAAACGAAAAATTCGCCCCTGTTCGCAAGGCGCGCATCCATCATTCGACCGGCGATAGCCCGCTATCCTTCGGCGGCGTTTTCCTCGCAGGCTTTTTTCTCTACCGACAAAATGAGCTCGGGGCTGTCTTTTTTCACCACCCCCTTCGACCGCCGCCCGGAATTTTTTTTGTCGGCGAAAATGGCCGCTTATTTGAACGAAATTATCAACGGGATCTCGCTCGTTTCGCTCTCTGTCTCCGGCCGAGTCTCGTCAGCGCGAAATGGGCCCGCCGAGGAAAAGTGGGAAAATTCCACGGGAAACGGGACGGGTGGGTGGGTGGATGGGTGGGCGGACGGGCTGCTGACTTGCCGGTCGGCAATTACCGGGAAAATTCTAATAAACGAATTTTCTCGATGACGTCAGCATACGTAAACGACGGTCGTCGAAATTATGCGCAGACGTGCTTTATTACACGCACCGCAACACATTCGAAATTTCAACATAAAAAATTAGTATAAAACAAATAAAAAGACGAAAATGTAATATGCAAAAAGTTATTGTTATAACATTAGTTGAAATGGCGCGGTTAATCGAAACTATATTTATAAATTTCCATGCGAAACAATCAACATTACACAGAATGTAAAAAGTTACTCTATTTATCCCGAATTTAATTATTTTATTCGTTCGTTACAAGCGAGCGCTAATTATTTGTTCTTCAGATGTGTTTTTTTTTTTTTGACCGAAAAATTGTTTCATTTGCATTAACGAAACTGGGTGGTCGAAAAAAAGAGCGCCGCAATTTCAACTTTTGTTCGCGGAACGTTTTCTGATGGCCGCGCCGCAGTTTTTCGTTTGTTTCTAAAAAGTATCAAAAAGCGCGCTCAAAAAAAAAAGCGAATACGAAAAAAAAAAGCGGAAAAAGTTAAAAAACAAACACGCGAAATCCCCGGCGCAAGAACGCCGTAAATTTTGTTTCTGGCGTAAAGTATAATAAATAAGTCTGGCGGGTTTCAGACATGGGGGAGGATTTTTCTGTACCCTAATTAGGTAAGCCCCCGCCTAGAGGAGAGAAGGGTTCAACTATGAGCCCCCTTTGGGCCTAAAACCTCCCGAAGTGGGCGGGCCTAGTGGGCGGGGGAGGGAAGGGTTTGGGCGCGGCCTAAAAAAGGCAATTAATATCTGTTAGGCTTTTGGCTCAGTTTCGAGGTGATTAGCAAACACAATTTATCATGGTGCCCTCCCTTTGACCCCCTCGTTACACCCCATAGAAGGTTTCGATGCATTGAAAAAAAAATTCGAAGATCTAGTCATTTTTCAAGATGAAAACGTATCGAAAACTTAATATGTACGTTCGTGATCTATGAACGTTTCGCCGATTCATGTTTCATTTGGTGGACTTTAGACTGGACGTTTGTAAGTAAGTGATTTTTAAATGTGCAATGTCGGTTTGAAAAATAGCCAAAAAGGTAAGTCGAACAAAGCGTTTTCGAAGTAATCAATCATTCCCGATCTGCTTCGTGTTCGACCCTTCGTTCAGCATCCTGATCGTTTATGATATACGTATATATATATTTTTTTTTACATAAAATTAAATATAAGTAATTAACCAAATAAAAAAAATTATTAACTGAATCGTTACTAACCATTATAAATTATCAAATGAATCATTCATCAATCGATCAAACACAAGAGTTATATAATACATACTTATAAATTTCGACAACGAGCAATATAACTTATTAAGAAAATATACTTTATAAAAAAATCAAATTAGAATCAAATATTTATTATTAATAAAATTAAAAAAAAATTAAATTGATCAAAAATAATAATAATAATAATAACGAATTTATATACGACGTCGGAGCGGCGATATGTCTTACCGAGGAATCGCCACTTTTTCATTTTGTAATAAATTATGGTCGTCCACGGCGGGACGGGGTGGCGAGGGGTGGGTTTTTTGGCGAACAGGGACGGCTATATGGGGGTGGTGGGTGGCCAGGGGGGTCACGACCCTCTCACATTGGTGGGCGGATGAAAATTTCGACCAAAAACTCCGCCCATTTACGTAGTCGTTGTTTACTTGTGTGCGAGCCACATGTGAAGGATACACAAGTTTCTATTTTTGTTTTTTTTTTTTTTATTTTTTTTGGTTTTTTGTTTTTGTTGGTTGTTGTTTTTTATTATATGTTGAGGTTGAATTTTTTTTTGTTTAAATAGTTTTTTTTTTTGTGTTTGAATGAGGTTGATTATGATTTTATGTTGTACATATGCGTGAAGTTATAAAAAAAAATGAAAAATATATTAAAGATATAAGAAAAATAAAAGTTATGTTACATAAAAAATAAAAATTAATCATATTTTTTTGAAAAAAAAATAGCAATATAATATAATTTTTCAACCCAAATATGACACATATTTAGAAATGATTACTTACAATATACAAAATTTTATTTCTGACTCAATTTTTCATTACTCACCAATAACAATTTTATCAAAAAAGACAATAAGAAACGAATTTAATCTTTTACTTTTATTTTTCATACATACCTTTTTATTTTTTATGTGAATTAAAGTGAATCCAAAAACGCAAAAATATATATTGCATTCGCTAATGAATTTCATTTATATTATAAAAAAAAACCAATTATTACTATAAAAAGCATACAATAAAAAAAATAAGAAACGTATATCATTATTAAAAAGCTTTTAATAAATCATCAAACTATTCATCATAATAAAAAAAATCTGATTTCTTATCGAATTCATATATACGAACGATTCGACACAAATCGAACATTATACGTAATAAATACGCGCGAAATAAAAATAAAAAAGGGAAAAATTTTTGCGTACCACATTCGCGAAATTTCCACACAAAAGTTTCTACAGTCTCGCCGTGTGAAATTCAACAAAATTTCGAGCGAAATTTTTGCACGCGTTGCGTTCACATGTGAAAGTGTGTACGTATTTAAGTTCAGTCTGAGCTTTTGAGCCTGCCCCGAGCTTTTATTTTATCTACCCAAAAACTCGCAGTATAACCGATCTGCAACGTCCATGTCGGCAAAAAACACATTTTTAAAACATCCTATATTATTTTCATGATCACAATTTTTTTTTTGATATATTCCATACACCAAATTCTCTTTTTGCATTTTTTTTGCACGGATTCAAAATGACACGGTTCAAGAAAAATAACCGACTATTTTTTTTACATTGATTTTTTTCACTTTAACATGGTTTTTACAAAAAGAAAAAAATCACATATTGGACTCCATTATGTGCTTTTTCACCACAAAAAAACCACAGAAAATAGGCACGTTTATTATCTAGTAGTGATACTGAATCCCCTATATATAATCACGGATTTCTGTCTGTCTCCGTCTGTCGTTCGAATGACGAATATGGTTTTTATGCGTTCACACTTAACGTTTATAATACGATATGCTTATTGCTTACTGACTACTGGCTTTGCCTATATGACGTCTTGTAACTATAACAAATGAACTATCTCGATTTTATTAATTAAATATTAAATATTAAAATCAGGTATACATTTCGGGTTCACATAATCGGGTTTTCACATTTTATATTTTTCTTAACAAATCCACAGTCGATGTTATTAACATCAGGCCTATATACTAGTGACTACATAATTATGTTAAATATATTTAAAAAAATATATATAAAATGAAAAATTACCGTTTTTTACTACTTGGAACTTATCTGCCATTTATTTTCATATGAACACCTTATCTTTTTTTGCACGGTAGTCTTTGGAACGTATCCCCCGTGCAAAAAGAGAATTTGGTTTTGGTTTTAGTTGGGTTGGGTGTTTGGGGTTAGGTTAAGTGTTTAGGTTATATATATTTTGAATTTTAAATATAATTTTTATATAAAAAATTCGATCGAAAATCGATGAACATTAAAATTACTTGATTTTATTGATATTTTATAATTTTTTATCATTTATTTTAATAATTCGAAAGGCTTCGAATTCGCAGCAAATTTTCGCACAGTACACGCATAGCACCAACACATCGAAAAATATTTTTTCTTCCAAAGCAACGACGGACAGAGATAGAGAACATTTTCGGGATGGTTTGGGGACGAGGGCGGGCGGAGGTTTCGTTGCCCACTTTCAGTCTATACCCTTTAAAATATTCGCGAAAATTCGCACAAATTAAGCCCCGTTTTGTTCCATGTATATTATGAAGTGTGCGATTTTTCGCGAACATACAATCGAACGGATCGAGTTTTAGTCGTGATTATGATCGTTGTCGGCGTTCGTAGTTCGCAATAATACGGTACGCTAATCGGTGACGACCCTTCAATTTAATTTGGTTGAATCATTGATCATGTGGGTCAATGTTCGGGGTGGATTATGAATGTTGTGTGTGTGTGTGTGTGTGTATGGGTCATATTGGAAATCTGAAACGATTCGATTTGAATGGTTGGTGAAGAAAGGAGTGTAATCGATAGGTTTTTTTTTTGTATATTAAATTTTTTGTTTGAAAATTTTATATTTGATAATGATTCTGCAATCAATATATTATTCTTTGTAAATTACATTTTTGTCCCTATCAAATCTTCGGAAATGTGAAATCAATGAAATTTCTTTGTGATTGTACGAAAGATTTTTTTCTGATAATGATTCTTCAATCGATATATTATTCTTTATAAATTAAATTTTTGTCTTTTGCAAAGCTTCGGATAAGTGAAATCAATATTTTCTAATATTGATTGCATTTCAAATAATTACGAAGATAAAGAAATTTTGAATTGTTAGATGTTTTTTATTGAAAATTAATATAAATGTGAAAAAGATTGATGTGTTATATATTTTTAATAATTGGAATTGTTTTATGTTTGCAGTAAAATAATGTTTTCAATAAAAAAATTGGAAGATGAGTACCCGAATGAAAAAGATGAAATGTTAATTACTTTTTGCAACCTAAATATAGAGATAGTACTTCTAAATCAATCATAAGTAAAATATTTATTATATTATATTTTTTATTTAAAGTTTATTTATGTTCTTTTACTTAATATTTCAAAATTATTTTGTATTTCATTTTTATTGCAAAAACTATTCAATTTACTTTTTTTTATTATATTAAGTTATAAAATATCATATTTTAAAACTAGAAAAATTGATTGATTTTACATCATTATTATTATTTTTTTAGAATAAAGATTTATCATTCGAATCAACTTTTTTACAACATGTTAACAATCATATCATTCAAATAATCTTGTATCATATCAAAGATTTCTATAAATTTAAATTTTGAAATGAAACATGGCTAATAAGATTCAATAAAAAAAATTTCAACCATAAAACTCCCGCGAAACAAAATCATCCATCTCCACAACAAAATTCGAAGAAACGTCCAAAAATACCACACCAAAAAAAAATCCGATCGCTCAACAACACAAATTCGCGCCAATTAATAAACCGTCAACACAAAAATCGATCGCACAACGAAAAACCGCACAAAGGTCAACGAGCACGTAACGAATTAACGCCGACCCGCAAACAACGGCGTTAAAAAAAAAAAAAACAACAACAACAACAAAATACGAACCATAATCAGTTTTCCCAGCGCCCGCCGATTATCAATAAACGTGTCATCGAATATCAAACAGCATTAATTCGGCGGGCCGAATTAAAAAAAAACCCGAACGGGAAAACAACGGGGAAAAAACCCGGAGTTTTCCCGCGCCGGGAAAAAAAATCGGTGTCCCGTTTATTACTCTAATAGATTAACTTGGTCAATCGATCTGTGGGAAATCAAGGGCGCCATTTGACGGGCGCGCCCGTGAAAAAATTACAAAAAAATACACAAATAAAGCTCACAAACAATCGAAAGGCCGCAGTGGATATGGAGGCTTGCGCGGGTGTGTGTGTGTGTGTGTTCACAAACGGTGTTCCTTTTTTATTATTTGTCAGTCAATTGAAAAAATGAGTCAACGGGACGTGGCGTACTGGGCGATAACAGAAAGCGGGAGTGATCGGTTTTTTCGGATTTTCGATTTGGGTTTGGGTCGGTTGTATTGTAGGGAAGATGTATTATTAGTGAATTTGTGTTATTGTTAGTTTTAAAAAAAGTTTGATTAGGTTAGTTTTTTTTAATAAATTTTTATGATTAAGATAAAAGGAATCTTCATTTCTATACAGATTTCATATATAATATTATAGTGAAGATGTATTCGTAGATGAATTTGTATTTTTGTTGATCATAAAAAAGGTTTGGTTAGGTTAGTTTTTTTTTATAGAAAAAAGGAATCTTGATTTTTATACAGATTACGTATATAATATTATAGTGAAAACGTATTATTAGTAAATTTTTGTTTTTGTTGGTCATATAAAGGTTTGGTTAGGTTAGTTTTTTTATAGAAAAAAGGAATCTTCATTTTTATACAGATTACATATATAATATTATAGTGAAAACGTATTATTAGTAAATTTGTATTTTTGTTGGTTATATAAAAGGTTTGGTTAGGTTAATTTTTTTTTATAGAAAAAAAGAATCTTCATTTTTATACAGATTACGTATATAATATTATAGTGAAAATGTATTATTAGTGAATTTGTATTTCGTTGGTCTTAAATTTTTTTTAGGTTAAGTTAGTTTTTTTTTTGATAAAATATTAGAATTTAGATAAAGCGAATCTTCATTTCTTTACAGATTGCATATATAATATTATATAATAGTTCAAATTTGCTATCACTGATACAGGTTTTACACTTCAAATTGGACGTTCAATTGTTGAATTTGAAGTGTAATACGTCCTGTATAACTGTAACATAACGCATACGGGTAATATGAATTCTATTATATAATATTATAAATATAAAAAATGTGATATGCCCAATATCGTTTTTTAAATAGTTTTCGATCAATTGTATAAAATAATGCACGATGATCGCGTTAATTATAAGAATTCAACTATTGGTAAAAATTATTGCATTTTTTTTCTAATTAAGCCATCAAATATGAATACATGTAATGTTTATTAATGATTGGAATTATAATATAGAAATTATTCAAAATAAAGAACTATTTATTTTTCAATCAACTTTCCCTTTAATGAATAATATTATGATCATATGAAAAAATTAAATAAGCGAATAATAATGATGTAAAATAATTTTTTTACGTATATTATGAGATAAATTTTCGATTTTTTATTATGTGACCAAAAATAGAAATTTAAAACATCCTTTCCAAGATTGCAAATGTATAAAAAAAACATAATTAGATGTTTTCATACTTTTTTTTTTAATTTAAAGATATTTTTATTATACCTTAATAATAATATTCAAGAATAAAATAACTAAAAACCCTTCATAATGAAATTGAAATAATATAAACGAATCAAATATGAAAATCAATATAATAACGTATAAAAATCAAAAATTCGTATTCAAATCGCTATGATCAAATTTTACATGTCATACATCGTCCATGTGTTAAGGGGGCGAGTTCGTTGTTCGCATGCAAAATGTCGGCGAAAAAATAATAGGGGTTGTTTCGCAGCACAACCAGTTTGGCAAGGGTTGCTCGCCGGTAATGCACATTTTTTCCATGTTCAATTTTAACTCATTTTTTATTTTTTGCCCATTATATAGATTCCGCGCCGAGCCGTGCGCCGATCGCTTTTTTTCGCAACCGGCTATTTCACGAAATACGACTTTTCGGATGAAAAATGCCAACTTTTTTATAACATAGCGACATCGTTCATTCAAATAATGTTATTTTTAATCAAATATACAGATCGTCATTATAAATATCGACAATTATGAAATTTTGAATATTGGTAAAAAAATTTTATGCAATTCAAGATTGGCGCACAGTTCCCAATCATATAAGCTGTGGCTTTAGTGTGACTCTTTATTTTTGGACATATTGAAAGGTTATAGGTGTGTAAAAATGACAAATCCCTTTTAATAGCGCACAATTTTCCGGTCAGTACCCGGTATTAAGCGGTATTCAACACGTATACAAATTAATTTCAATTTTTTTCGATGACGCAATCGAAATCGAACCACATTTCAATCATAATCATCATTATCGCTTTGCGGAAACCATTGAATTTTTCATACGGAACAATATCATGTATGGGAAACGTTCAAAACGCCATACAACGTGTAGGTACTATGTAAACAGTTATTGTTCAGCTTACTGACCGACAATCAATGACCTTGATAACGATTCAAACTACCCCTAAACTAGTAGGCTGGTCATCAATTGGCTACCCATAGACATACCCATACGATGACCCATACTGAAAGCGAAAGCTTTACGGCGTCTTGGTCAAAGGAGGAGCTTTCAAATTGACCCCCATCAACACAGTTTGCGTTCAATTCACGCATTGATATACAAATTGATGTTATTAATATTCATTTTGAATTTGAATATTGACAAATCGGATGTTCCGATGCATAAACTTCAAAAACGTGTTGTTAGTATTCGTTTTAAATATTGATATGTCAAAAGTTCGAAAAAAAGGGACCGCACGAGCCGCGGTTGAACTTTGACACGAAAAGGGGGCAAGACTCGTGTCACGAGTTGAAAAAAGCCGGTTTTATCTTTCGGAAAAAAGGTTTGATAGTTTTTCGACTCGTCGTAGAAAAGTCTGGTTTTCGAGTGGTGATTTTTTTTATTCAAAAAAAAAAAATAAACGCTTTCGCGTTCGTGCACAAGAAACCGCAACGAATGAACGGCCGACCGCTGCGAGGAAAATTTTCCAACTTTTCCGAACGAAAGGCGGATTTTTACGGGATCGAGCCTTTTTTACGGAACGATCGGATTTAAAAGTGCTTTTACGTAGGATTTTTTTATTTTTTATCATCCTTTAAGTATCGAAGTTGTGAGTTCTACTAGCGCTCATAAGTGCTCGTTCCAAAGTGGAACGATTACGTATTCCAGCTTTATAACATGAAAATATTATTTAACATTGATTTTGGATAATCATAATCATTTTTTTTATTTATAGCAGGACATAAGTTAAAATAATACCTTTAAGTAATATATGATTTATGATTTTTTTTTTTAGTTATTTGTATTGATAAAATACTTTCAATGTAAAAGAGAAATGTTTATATAGAAATAATATTGATTTTGGATGATTATAATTAACTAGTGTATAGGCCCGATATTAATAACATCGTCTATAAATTGATAACCATACTATTACGTAATAAAATAAAAATTGAATGTATTTTTGCAAAATTATTTTATAACCGAGCCATTGCGTGATGTAATAAAACAAAAATTGAATATATGCAAAAATTTTATAACCATGCCCTTGCAAAATGTCTCCAGAATATAAGAGTCACGAGCGTCATCGACACAGATACACAGACGAACACAGAGATATCCGCTATTATACATAGGGGATATTCTAATTTATATTACATAAATTTTAAAAATATCTTCAAAATTATTCATTCTTATATGAGATTAATGAAAATTTGAATTAAAGTTTATG
>JAOXNN020000021.1:1808035-1846556 GCA_028571205.2 Hydropsyche betteni | reverse complement strand
AATATACGCACGGCTTGAGGCCTTCCAACAGACCCCCCCAAAAACCTTTTGTCAAAATATATTAATATTTAATGTCCGAAGAGGGTCCTAACGTATTTATCCAATCTTATTGCTAAGTTAAACTTCATGAAAATATAAATGATCGGCAGTTCGGCAATTAACATTCCAGAAAACCACTTAAGAGAAAGTTAGTTAATTAGTACTTTCAACTGCAATTTTGGTAGGAAAGCGAGTTGAAATACAGAATATACTCAACATATAGAATATTCGAATTTGAGTTACTTATTCTCATGATCCAATGTACATAATGGCTATTTTTCCACCTTTGGAAAAGGAACTACTCCACACAGGCATCGTGTCCAGGTCTTAGCATCCCGAACACTCTATTGTACCGATAACATCAGCCGCATGTCCTATATTCTGTTAACTAGCACGGTATAACTCGAAAAGGTAAGGACCACATCACTACCAAACTCATATTCTAAACCCTCCTCAGTAATTCTCAGGAAATGGCTTTAGTTTTGAGAAGTAAGTCTAATCGTGAGGGAGGACTGTTGAACGAATAACTACTTTACGAGTATAAAGACCACAAAGGACTGAAAATGTTGATGGAATCGACCGAGCGTCCTTCAAGTATGCTACGTAGTATATGTATTACTCAGTTCAGGAGTGTGTGGAGAGCCCAGGAGAGCATAACTTTACTATTAGAGCAGACTGGACTTCTTCTTTGTGCGTACTAACTAAACGAGTGAATAGGAACAACTGCTAGGAGGGCAAATTACCAGTTGTGACGAGGCTGGTGACTTTTTAGGGCAGTTACCTGGAGAGCCAGGAGAAAGCAATATCAACGGTAATCAGCCAGACCATAAAGCTTATTTGCGACAATATTTTCAGGCATGTGCACCTGGTAACTAGCAGCTGTATTGACATTAAGAAAATGGTGCTATACTTCAAAATCAACAAGAATTCTACAATCAGACTGCTGTTCTGCAGTTAAATCAGGATAGAGAATAGGGGGATCAAGGTTTCGAAGCTAATGCTAGGCAAGGCACCCACAAAACACACGTTGTTGGAAAACTATTATTTGGCTGAAGGAGAAAAAGACCTTTACGAGAAGAAGGACCTATTTGCTTACGATCTGATGGAGTAGCTAGGCCTCAAAGATCGATAGAACTGCATCAACTGCGAGGCTGCATTAAAGTAGGCCTACCAGTTGTAAGTGAGGCACATTATTAAATCAGTCGAAACGGGAAAACTTATGAATAGCAACACCAAGATTTCCGAGGCCTTTAAGTAATTGAAGCATACTGTTGTCAGCACTCCTGTAAAACTACTGAGATAGTGCCACTTCGACTCTACTGACGCCGAGATTAAGTGGTTATGTAGACAGCTAGACCTCTAGGAGTCTGCAGAGATGATCAAACAGATTGAGAGTGTGCCTATGATAGTTATTAAGATATTTGGCAGAATAGATTCCAAACAGTACCAGGAAATTAAGAATAAGCCCAACATTATGAGGTTGCAGGTACCTGTGTGTGAGAGCTGCTACGTTAATCTGACGGAGTATCTAATAGAACCAGAGAGTAAAAATATTTGTGAAGAAGATGGTAAACCCTTGCAGTTGGGTACCCATTTTAAGAAGATGCTGAAACCATCAACTCTTGATAAAGTACTCAAAAGGGCCACAACTCCTCATATTCATTCTTCCGTTGCCAAACCCCGTTTACTACTACGGAGCAAAACTAGAGAGAAGATAAGAGCCAATATGATTAAATTTCAGTAACAGTCGAAAAGTACACATGTTGCCAACAGGCTACAAGTTACTGATAGTGTTCAACCTTCAGAATACAAGTCTGCTCAACAATCTCTCTGGAAGAAACAATCAGTTGGGTCGTCTGCTTCATCAATTTCTCGAATATATCTAAATGGCTCTCACTTTAGGTAACCCAAGGGTAGTCTAAGCACCTAAATAAGCGAGCATAATGTGGCCCTTGATACGGTAATGAAGTTGAAGGAGTACTCTGGCTTGCTGCAGGCAGAATGATTTGACTTTGATCTCCAGTAATTAGTATTTATAAAAAATAATTTGATGTTGTGAAAGTATCAGCATCCCATTGATCCTGAGTCACTTCTGATGAGTTAGTATATACTAATCATATTGTATTAGCTATTAAATATCAACTCAAGTATAAATAGCTTCACTTCTTCAGTTTTAGAGAAGACTTCTCAGGCTTACTCTTCAGTTTACAAATTTACTAGTTGTAAATCTTGAGCGTTTAGCTCACCTACAGATTCTAAATTACATAAAAACATACATTCTGTTGCATCTCTACCAAGATCTGGGTAATATCCAGTAACTTCTTGTCGTTAGCCCTACCATTCCATCCTGCCTCTATTCCATTGTCTGGCGTCACATTATAAATCCGATGATCGTAGTCAATAATCAGAGTTTTAGTTAGAGTTCGACCCAGCCTGTTTATGTTTTTCTTAAATATTTCATCTTAGTGTTTGCAGTGGTATCGATACAATTTACACTTGATTGTTTTGTTGGGATCGGCCTACTCCAGCCAAGCATCAATATCGCTGGGCATCATCCAACTCCACAGCACCAACTCGAAGTGTTTGCCAACGTAGTTGATAAACTGTCGAGCTAATCCTCTGGTTATTGTCTTGCTATTTTTATACAGAAACAGAATACCGTAGGGTTATATTACAACCGTGTATTTGGAAGGGTCAGAGCCTGAAGGTAGGTAGGGATTGGGTGCGATATCGAGAAAGGGTATTTTACCGTTGAGATTACTTTTGTATAGAGAGTATGCTAGATACTCGAACAAGTAGTGGCAGGACTCAGAAGAGGAGTATCTCTCTCGGTCGATGTTCTTAGTAAACTTTTTCAGAACCGATCCGAAAGCAGGGTTCTATCTAGCTAGCTTTCCCTACAACATTGTGATGATCTAGTTATTGTGCTGCATTCTGAGGCTCACTTGATCAACGCTCACCAGCAACTCTTTAAAGGATTAGATTTAAAACTGTGCGATTGAATTCTAGAATTCGGTGTCAGGTAGCTAGGGAATGGGTTTACTTGTGAGAATAAACAACCTGACAAGAAATATTGTGTTGGAGGCGCAGTGCCCCAGAAAATTTACCAAATTTACCTGCTGCTCCAAAATATTTTACTTAATGTATTCTAAAGCGAGGTAGGTTATTGAAATGCTTTACATTATTCTACCGAAATTTAGAGATCGCCTAACCTTGGGATCACATGAGTCTATGAACTGATCTATAAAATCTAAGCTTCCAGAGCTTATGAACTAGACGTAGGTTTTTATGCGTGGAAGGAGCTGAGAGAGATTGTCTTTTAC
This sequence comes from Hydropsyche betteni, assembly GCA_028571205.2. NCBI lineage: Eukaryota > Metazoa > Arthropoda > Insecta > Trichoptera > Hydropsychidae > Hydropsyche > Hydropsyche betteni. Next base: position 1,843,194 of record JAOXNN020000021.1, on the reverse strand, counting down.
TGAAAAGGCTACTTCAGTTAGCACTTCGTATAACTGGCTCAATTGAGCCATGTGTTCGTAGTATATTTAATGATTTACATTTTTCATCTCTTTGGCCGTACCCATTCGCTTAATCTTGAACTGACTGGAAGAGGTTTTTGCTGACTGTCCTCGAATAAACTAACCAGGGGGAGGAGTCGCCCGAGGCTGCATGGCTGAATATGCTGGCCTAACTCTTGGCTATATGGTTTGACTTCTCATTTCAACGCTTTGCTTTCGCTGTTTGGCTTTTTTTCTCCAGTCGATGCTAGTATCTACGATAGTCATTTTCGGGGGAGATTTGTCTTTGTATGGGGAGAAGACAGGGCCTAATTGATCATTTTCTTCCTCTAAATATCAACCAAATAAACCTTGTCTCATGGTAACCTACATTCCGTTCTTCCGGCTTGGCTAATTGATTGTAAACAAGGATAGCCGTTACATTTCTATCGTTGCATTTGTTTATGAGGTACGGTTATATCGACCTTGCTTTATCTTCTCTATTCGACGTTTAATTTCAGCGATACTCGACTTGAGAGGAAGATGATCGGCTTATGTTTGAAACACATTAGCGAAAGACTCGTGGCTGGTTATAGAATCGAAAGGAGTGCCTGATTGAAGTTTGCTTATCGAGGCTCGCATGCTGAGAGTCAGTCGCCGCAATAATTAATTCAAAACTACTGCAGAGGAGTTGCGCTAATTATAATCACAACTTAACAGACAAATGATCAGAGATAAACCCTTACGTACTTCCCTCAGAGCCACCCACAGACAGCCGGAACTATTACGCTCCTCCATTGATTGCCTACCCTCAGAACATAAGAATCTTCGTGGAGAAGGATGTCCGTTTTCTCTGAGCGAGAGCTATAATTTTGGGGAGAAGATAACAATAGTTGATAGGCCTTTCAGAAAACCCAAACCAATCATCAATAATACAATCGCTTCGTTCGAATAAAACTCGAGCCCTAATGTTATTAAGATAGTAGATGCCCAAATATGCCAGAATCACGATTCGAAGGGAGCGCAGTTTAAAGTGGTGACTGAGGGTGATGTTATGTACTACTGCGAAAGATGTGCGATATCGCTGGCAAGCCAAGGTTTCAACGTTTGCAAGATAGATTCTGACTATGGGAAGGGAACATCTCAGCCTATTTAGCTAGAGTTTTTACTTGATCATCTTGACCTGTTGAGATAAAGTCTTGAGAAGAAACTGAGCAACCTCAGAAAACAATCTTCGATATCGAAAGGAGTGTTCGATAAGGCTCAAAACAGCATTTAAGGATTCTTTGTTCAAGTCTCAAACATAGTGGAATAGAGCAGGAAATAGGCACTGAATCAGCTGGAGGATATAAAATCACAATTTTACCGGTAGTACCCCTGCAATTAGTAGAAAATAGAAAAGAAACTCTCCTAGCTATCAACAATAAAAGCTTAAATAAAAAATTAAGTACCTTAAATACAGTCATCTCGATCTTCAGACTACAGGCAACGGCTTTCAAATTACAAGTGCAAACTCGAAACCCACAGAAGTTTCCTTAGCTAGATAGGTTACTGCGAGAAAGAGCTTATCGTCCATATTCCCCACCTGCCCTAAACAACCGAGTCCTTGCGGTATCTAATCGAAATTAAGTTCGGGACTCAGCCAGGGAAATAATAATTCTCCTTCAGCAAATCATTCAAATCGAAGGAGATCACCCGACCAATCAGCCAGTTCAGTGGAAATTCACTTTGATAATTTTAGTTTTAGAAAGCTAATATTTATTCATCTGTATGTCTGTGTATAATGACGAGCGAACCAAACGAAGGTTTAGATATTCGAATAGAGCTGACCTTATCAATATGGTATTCAACAGCAGAGATGACCTCTTGAGGTCAGGAAAGAAAGTTTATGATGTGTACTAGGACCACCCACTCAATCGATCCAATCGCTCCCAACATAAAATTAAACAAATCGAACGCAAGAACTCCAATTAAAGCTACAAACTTGTAATGTCTTAACGAAGAGGCAGAGGCAGGAGCGTAGGTCGTAGAATCTATCGTAAATAGAAGTGAATATAGGCAGTTCTTCAAAGGGACAGCAAGAGTTAAGTCACGTATTGCCACACTTCAGCAATTCTGTAAGTGACAAGTAATATTAGGGGCGAAAATACAGTGAAGAGGAGGACACTACAAGAAGTATGCTAGACGGTACATCAGCCAGAGAGTCTGGGGTGGAAGAGATGCATTTTACGAAAGTACTGTTCATTCAACGCCAGAAACAGGCTCAAATAAATTGATAATATATGTGTTGCTATTTATTAGAGATTGAAACTTCCCTCATAAGTCAACTGTAAGGGTGGTTCCGACGGTACACTGTGGTTGCTGTATGATTCAGCCTGTTTTTTCCCAGCTAGTGGGGTAGTCGTTTGCTGGTACTGGAAGTAAATGTCTGTCGGTATCTTTATGCGAACATATGCTGGGTCTGGGTGTTGCTGCGAACTCTCTACCCTTGCGCTGTGTTAATTTACCGCTTGTTAAAGTTAGTGGGCATTGTATCCATTCCAGTCTAGTTCATGTACATCTGGTTGATTTAGAGGGAATGCAGAGAGTTGTAGGTCGTTTAGATGGGTTGGATGACATTAGCTGTAGCTGACATTTTTGCGTATGGTAGTGTCAATCCTCCGCTAATAACTGGTTGAAGAAACATCTACTAATCGTCTGGAACAGGAGGGCCGAGGTTTTTAGAGGTGTTTGGTTTTTTAGAATAGCGGGATCTGGATATCGTTTGCTTTGGCTTAGACTCCCCCTCCAACTGTTGAATATAATTGGCCTGCTAGGCTAGCTTCTCTCTGAGGTGCTAGTTTTACTTCTCTAGATCGAATATGTCGATGTCCTTCATATCGATTGTCTTGTTGGTGTCTTACAGGTTTTACCGAAGTTATTTGTTGCTTTTAAGTAATTCCCGCACCATATTGATACTTTCGACCAACCTATCGGAGAACTGATCGTAGGTTGAAGAGGATATCTTATCGCTAAACTTTTTACGGAATATGGGAATATCGGGGTTATTATTAGTAGCTGCCTTCTATCGGGCAGGACTAGGTTACCGGTCAACCTTTTCAGGACTAGTTGTAGTAGATTGCTGCTGCTGGGAGATCAGTTAGATGTGCCGATTGGCTTTTGCAAGTTATTAGTGGAGTTATTTTACTTGCTTTTTAAGTTCATTGACTACTTTATTTCGGGGATCTTAGTTGATGGCTGGCTTGTTTGTAATCATAGTCGCCTTCGTTGCATAGGTGAGTGTCGATAGATTTTCGTCGATAAATGTATCGTTGGGACTGATACAAGCTATCATCAGACAGTAAGAATTACCTCCTATTGATTGCTTCAATATTGACGTTAGCTTCGAATCTCTGTAGGGGATATGTATTTGATCTTTGGACCCCTTACTTTTATTCCAATCAGCCAGAGTTGTTATCACCTGCCTAAGCGTAAACAACGATTTGTTAATATCAATACTCTCTTTGGCCAGCTTGCCTTCAGTGCCCGTTTGTCCAATTCTCTCGGAACCAGCCAAATCTACAAGTTCCAACCTACTTGAGAGGATGTTATTGGGGTTTCTGTGATCAAAACTCTCCACTCTTACGCTGAATATACTATGACTTCGAGATGATGTAACGTTAAGTTTGTGCGAGCTATTGATCCTGTTTTTTAGCCCGTACAGGAAGTACTTGTTCAGCTCTTATGGAGATTTGCACTCGAAGACGAATAAGTTCTCCACGCTAAACTGTTAATTTTTATTCCAACGCAATCGCAGCCCACCCACATTCGAATTAATAGTCTTAGGGTTCAGGCTGGAAGGATTTAGCAAGTCGAAGATCTTCTCGTTGTAGATCTGAAGGAACGACACCGATACAGTAAAGCTGCGGGAGGTGGTCTGTTGTTTGATTTTATTAAACAGTTGCTGAATAGCTCGGGGAATAATGCCATCTAATTTTAAGTGCTACAATGACTAATCTTCGACACCCTGCATCGTGTAGGTCTTTCCAGAACCTGTCTGTCCGTAGGCGAAGATAGTGCTGTGGTATCCCTCTAATACTCTGTCTACGAGCTTTTAGACATCACAACCAGTGTAAATGTCGGTCTGGGTGGTGTTACTATTGAAGGTGTAGTCAAATTAGAAGACTTTGTTGGTGCCAGTGTCATCATCAACCTGCAAATGCACCTACTTTTTATCGGGGTCGATGGAAATGCGGCTGTTGGAGTAACCGTTACGCATTTCTGATTAGAGGAAGGGCCTAACTCTTATCCCCACTTTGATTCGGGCACTGGAATGTTTTTGCATAGACAGATAATAATTTCAGTTTCTTATATTTATTAGAGCTCATACGCATTAGCTAACTGGAATCGTTAACTCAGGAAGGATCAATGTTCATTAGCTGGAATGTTTACGCTAGATGTACTCCACCTTTACTACCTACTTGCTGATCTTTTTCTTCCGAAATGTTTTCCGAATTATTTATTCTCCTTGATCTTCAAGCTTTGCCTATCTATTGTTCTTCGGCTTCTTCGGTAGTTTGACTTCGTGCTCGTCATTAAACGTCCTCAATACTCCAATTTTGTCCTAGCGATGTGCATTAAAATTAAATCCATGTTTTAAACCTTTCCTAATTTGTAATACGTAGTCTTAAAGGCTTTTCTTACTGATTTCTACTTTTTGAGCAGCATCTTCTAAACTGAGTTTATGATTCCGACACTCCCCCGACTTACTTTCCCGATACATAGATCTCCACTTCATCACCATCTATACCACGTACTCAATCGGACGTTAGCCTGCCCGTAGCTGCTTTTTGCAAAACTTCCCCTATTACTAGGTTTTATTGCACTTTTACTGCAGTCTACTGGAGTCAACCTTAGACATCAGAACTTTGTATAGTTTTCGGCAGATCTCAGGCATTTAAGGAAGATACTTGATGTGTAAGTCTATCCTATAAGAAACCTAGCTCTGAGGATTGGTCTAAACCTAAACCTCAACGTGATGATTGCTAGGAGTTTCCCCGCAGTAGATGTGGATTTAATGTGCGTGCAGATAGTAGTATACTTATGAATCTGCGTTAAGTGACACATACCTTGAGTACTTATGTGGTAACTTCTTTAGAGGGCGAGTAGAATATCTCCCAATAACACCTTGTTGCCTTCGACATTCAGCTTAACATTTGGAATCAGATCTTTCGTAATCGATTGTTGGTCGTCTGAGGTGGGTCGTTAGCAAGTGAGGTGAATATTCTGAGTTAAGCATACTATACGAAGGGAAGACCCTGGTTTTGTGAGGATTAGTTCATCTTAGCAAGCACCAGTATATTATAAGGCTAGAAAACCTCAGTATTTGTGTTCAAGGCTTAAAAATAAAAAATCAGCTATCATTTATATAGTTTGTCGTTTAACTATGGGGATGAAGTAATAGTACCATAGAAAGAGTAGATAACTTTTATTATAGATGAGTTAAATAAAACTGCTTTATGAAGTTTGAGCTTACATGAATCAACTTAGAGCGGTTTTTTAAATAATAAGTTCGAATAATATGAACTAATGGCATAGCTATTTTAAAAAAATGAGCAAACAATATTTGTGAACTATTCAATAAATTACTAAAAAATGAGATAAATACACGTGGCGAGCTAGCCTCGTCATGTCCTAAATGGGCTGATATACAAAAATTACTGGACTTGAAGTAGTCTACAACCACATTATGAGTCAGAAAGAGCTTAAATCTGTATAATATTTATAGCATGTCGAAACAAAAATTCTAATAGCTAAAGGCTATTTCAGACAAAAAGGATCTAACTCCTCTCTAAAACCTACTACTCATGCTACACGCTGCGAACTCTGGAGCTGGTTTATAATGCATTGTCTAAAATACCCCCTATGTATTACCTTTAGACTGGCATAAACATTTGGAGGGAGTCTACACCTTTATCTATACGAACAAGGAGGCCAAAAGGATACAGTTTAAGTTTATAGATAACGAGGATGGTTCCTTGAATGTGAATTTCGTAGTTGAGGGCTCTGATAAACTTAATCAGATTTCCCTCAAGGTTAGTGATGAACTAAACAAAAATCTTTAAAAGTATGAGGCATTACTCAAACAGGTGTTGGCAGGGAAGACTGAAACCAAGTCTAACTACCCGTCTATCAATCTTTAGCCTGTTCCCATTCAATCTAACCCAATATTTGTCAATACTAGGCCCGCAATCATCAGCCCAATAGGAGACGTACCCTTCCCAGGAGGAGGAATTTTTAATCCCAGAGGAGATCTTGTCGGTCCGGATAGTGCTATCTTTAGAGGAGGTTATGGAGGTACTGGTGGAATACACGGAGGTTTTGGAGGTAACCCCAGTCCCAACGTACCGTTTGGAGCTCGATATGATCCAACAAACCCTTTTGATCGAGGAGGACAGACCCAGAACCCTTTCAGTGGCTAACCTTTCGGATTTGATTAATTTGGTCGACCTATCACAAGGCCGCCTACCAACCCATTCTCAGGGCCAGGATTTGGAGGATTTGGGCCTAACACTCGTCGTTTCTGATGATGGATTGTGTATTGTGGAGCATACTTAAGATACTCTAACAAGGTCAATAATATTGCCCTATCAATATTGGAATATGCCCTTGACAATAATTTTTGTTAAGGTTTTTGCTCACCTTATGTATTTGTATAGTTTAATGCACGAATTGTAATCAAACATTCGTCATGTTAGCTGTTAGAAATAATATTCTGTCTGCATATTAATATTTTTGGGTGTGAGGGCGAGGGGAATATCAGGTAGTTGTGGATAGGAGTATCAGCTAAGCAGAAGTGGCCGAGTGGTCTAAGGCGGTAGATTAAGGCTCTATTCCGAAAGGGCGTGGGTTCAAACCCCACCTTCTGCATTTTTATTTTTCTTAATGTTAATGTTATACGCAAATCATTTGGGCTGTGCTTTATAATTGGGAAACACGAACACTACGAACTCTTGCAACCAATCCTGGAGCTTCTTCTTCTAGCTGTCCAACAGTAGAGTCCCCTTCTCATCGAAAAGTCCCTTAGTTTGAAGGCTCACATAATAGTCGTTGGGTGCATATTGTAGCTTAAGGTATTAACCCATACGTCGCACATCGGCTATCTGCTTCTTTGTCATATAGGATGCACTTATTATTCCTTAGTAAGCTAACTAATACCGCATTTCTTGCCCGCAATAGCAGCAGCTCCTTGACCTTGCTTGGTGTAATCTCTAGATAACCAGTCATAAGCGTTCTTTAGGACTCCAGAAATGGAGCCATTGTACTAGGGAGTTGCAAATATGACAGCGTCTGCTGAACGGACCTGCTACCTTAGTTCGAGAACACTGACAGGTAACTCTGAGTGGAGCATGGGTTACATTTTTATTTCTCTAAGTCCTAGTTGAAGACGGGAAGGAATCCTATTTGAAGAACTTCAATAGCGAACTCCTGAGAGGTGAGAGTTTGCAGATATTTGAGCAGACCCATGTTATTGGAGGTGGCTCGTAAAGATCCGCAGAGAGCTACGACTCGCGCTTTACCTGGTTGGCAGCCCATTTAAAATTAATTATTTTCTGATATCTAGGCACCCAATAATTAAATGAAGATACATTCAAAGGACTGGTATTGTAAAATTAACACTCTTGTCAATCATGTTTGGCTTTGGTTTTGAGCTCCAATATTTCCATCTGCATAAGAACCTTAGTGGCAGAAAACTACTGCTTAGTGAGTCTGGCCTCGTTCTAGGAGGAGTATAGCTAATGTTTGAGCTTAGTATTCTCCGTCTCCAGTTTCTACACTAAATCTTCAGTCAGCTGTTTACTTTACTCCAACTCCGCGATTTTATTTTGTAATTGTTAAATTTTAGATTTGCAATTTTCGACTATTGATAATTGCTGGGTGAGTCTCAGTTGCAACTAAAAGACTTAGCCGATATGTGCCTCCGCGACAGATTTGGTTGATTTTGATAGCCTCTATAATTATGAAATTAGCCTAGTTATGCATTCTTATTTTTGGCTCAGAGCCTCAGCCAAAACCATCTTGTCCTCCCTTTCTCTTCCCAACACTTCGTTGCTGGATTTTAATTTAATAATGAGGTCTTCCTTTTCGTAAAGCAACTTCTATATTTTAGCCATGTTGTCTAAATTATAAATAACGACTACCCTCCATTTGTACGAACTCCTTCCTCAAAGTGTCCACAGTTGACTGGTACTTGCTATGTAGTTAGTTGTTGTAGCTATCGGCCTAATTGAGTTTAGACAGCAGGTCGTTGTTAGATTGAGTGGCAGTATCGAGTTATGTTTGGAGGCGCTTGTTCTAAGAGAGGAGTCTGGAGTAAGCTTAATGGAGGTCGATGTTCTATTTGTTGGGGCCTCTGCGGGAGGGCTCAGCCTAACTGAGACTGTAGTAGTACTTGCGAGATTTCTAAATGTTCATAATTATTAATCCAGATATCATCATTCTGCGAACTACACTTAAAATACCTAGTACTACACCACCTTGAACTTCTTTGAACCGGCCAACAGACAGAAGGCCTCGTTCGAGAACTACTTCACTGTTATTGGTATTTCATAGTGGGAACCAAGAGAGCTGCAGCTATGTTCGTTTAGGTGGCACTGGTCAGCCAAGGATAAGTCTGGCCCGTAGGGAGAGCCGAATATGGGACCCCAACTACCGTAAGTACTGATAGCATAATCTGTTTGGTTCTGTCTGACAGGGAATACCAGCTTTTAGTCGAGGGAGAATAAAAATGACTGCCGATGAGTATCTGCAATATATTCAGTCTCCTTGGTATCGAGCCATTTGCAAGGAGTGTACCCACCGAAGACTCTACCCTTGACAGATTTAACTACTACCATAGTTTTCTCCATTTTGGAGCATTCCTCCTTAAAGGCTTTACTCCTAAACTGATGATCACTCGCCCTAAATATCAAGGTAACTGATTTTAGTTTACGGTTTGCTGATTCAAGAAGACTCTCTATTCCTCTGTATTCCTCTTCAGAAAATTTTGTTGATTTTAGTTGAAATACGGATGGTCGATCTTCTACCTGAGGTTATTTCGAGCTGTTGATGTTAATGATCGGGAAGTATCTGTTGATGAGATCTTAGTATCGTTTGATCAATGTCAGGCCAGTAGGGCATATTAATTGAAAATTAATAAAAGATTGTTAGTGCCCTACAGCCTCAAGCTACTATTTGCAGTTATCTATCGCCTCAATGAAGCCATGCTCACTGAGACCTGCCTCTGTCATCTTAGTTATAAGAGTCTATTGGGTTTAACTTCCGTCAATAAACCCCTGAATATCCTACCCAGTTTTGGAGGCAAATTTTATTAAGTTATAGTTAGACAGCAGGCTCGACAGTCTCTGTCCAAACTCATCTAGCCCAGATAGCACGCTTTTTCGGACTAAAGCCAGTCGGTCTCGGAGTGACTATGTCAAAGAATCACCACTCTTGGACTTTTAGTTGGCTTAGGCGATAGGTGGAGGAGGTATAACTTGTGAGTGAAACTGGGGCTGTCCATTATGCTCTTTTTTCTTCTCAATGAGCTAGCTCTTGGTGACGTTCTTTCCCTAATGTTACATAATTATGTTAGCTATTTTTAAGAATGCACCTAATAGGCCACTCAGGTATCTTTCATATAAATTGCATAAATTTGCTATGGAGGAAACTAAGGCTGAGCTCAAACCCAATGTTTCGCAAGAAAAAATGATGAAGGCTATCGTTTTAACTGGCCCCAGAGAGTTTTAGGTCAAGGAAGTCCCCATACCGAAACCAGGCCCTGGCGAACTTTTAGTCAAAATCTTAGCCGCACCTGTCAACCCTTCGGATTTGGCCTTCATTGGAGGGGGATACCAGTCAGTGAAGAAGCTACCGACCACGCCAGGGTTCGAAGGGGCAGGTGTTGTAATAGAAAGCGGAGGAGGACTAATAGCATGGTCAATGGTAGGAAAAAATGTGGCTGTGTCCGTTCAAAAAGGGAGTTCGGGAACTTATGGGCAGTATGCTATTGTAGAAGCAACTACATGCATGCCACTTCCAAACGTAAATCGATATTAAGGCAGGAAATATCCATTGAGCAAGGTTCGATGAGCTTTGTGAACCCACTAACAGCCTTAGCAATGTTGGATAAGACAAAGACGGGTAACCACCAGGCTATTATTCACACAGCTGCTGCCAGTTCTTTAGGGAGGATGTTGAATCGGATATTTATTCCCGAAGGAATTCCCATCATAAATGTGGTTCGAAGATAATAACAGGTAGAAATACTGAAGAAAGAAGGAGCCAAGTATGTCCTCAACTCCGAAACTCCTACATTTGAGGAGGATCTTAAAAAGCTTGCCGCTGAATTGAAAGCTGATTATTGCTTTGAGGCTATAGGCGGGTAGTTCACAGGCAAAATTATGAAAAACATGCCTAAGAATTCGATAGTTGAATTGTACGGAGTGTTGTCTCTTAATCCTCAACTGTCCCAGATATAAGCCGGGGACACATTGTTTAATCATAAGACAATTACAGGATTTTTGCTCCCTTAGTGGCTTGAGAACAAAAATATCTTAGGGAAGCTGTCGATAATGAGAAGACTACAAAATCTATTGAAAGCAGAGCTCAAGAGCCAGATCGCTGAATAATACAGCTTGGATCAGTTTAGGGAAGGGGTATAGTTCTACATGAAAAACATGACGAAGGGGAAGGTGCTAATTAAACCGTGGAAAACATGATTGTTTCACATCGAATTATGTCAGCTGTATTACGCCGTTACCATATTAAAATGTTCAACGGATTGTCCCGACCTACGAGTAGACTCAACAAATCACCCTCTGGCTTGGCATGACTTTCCATTTCTTACAGCGAATCATCCCGAGAGGTTTATATGGACGATAACTCGTTCTGATGATAACCATAATGAGGGGACAAAAACCTAAAATCGCTAGAGTTAAAAGCCGGCTGACATCAACATTGATTATGGTATGAATAAGGGGGATAAGATCCGAGGATGTTTTAAAAGGAGATTAAACAACGGCTATAAGATTAAGGGGAGTCAAAGGGGCAACGACAAGACAATTAGAGAGAGGGAAGACCGTTTGATTGAAGTATATAAGTGCCGCAAAATTCCTGGGCTCAATATTAATTTTCCACCATCTATTTTTGTATGGAGATGATTCCTTTACGAAAGGCGAGAAGCTAGTACTGCCAAAAATATTTCTTGGAAGATGAAAAAGACCACTTCAGCGATGAAGGGGAGAAAAACCAAAGTGATTTTGAGTGCATTTCTCACATTAATCTGTAAGGGTTGCCACAAAATGTAAGGGAGTGTTTACAATAACTCAACTCTTTGGAAGGCCTCAACCCTGTAGATGTGCCTGTTAACGCCCCTTACCTCCATAATAGAGAGCCAAAAGATTTCTTAAAGGTCATTCAAGAGGCCAGGCTCCATCAGGAGCACAAAATATACTCTGTTCAACAAGAATCGGAATCCCCTAAGCTAAAATCCCCCAGAAAAGGAAAACTCATCAAAAAGCCCTCGCGAAAAGCGTCTAAAAAGTCTGACCCAACAACCGATTTAGACAAAAGTTCGCCATAACCATTAGAAATGTAATATACAAAAAATTAGCAGTAAGGCGCCCCTCAAATTAGAGAAATAATATAGGTTGAGGAGACCCAACCTAGCAGCGTTCATTCATTCTGGGAATAAGAAAATAACTGTGCAGATTATCTGGGCATTGAAAAGCTCATTTTTTGATTTTTCTTCTGTATCCAATACAACTTTAATTTCGTTCTATGGCACCCGTCTTCCTTCCTTACTCCACTACCTGTGCAAATTTCTAATTTGGAAGTAGCACCTGCCATGCCAGTTTTAAACTAATTTTGTCATACTGAACATTCCAAACAGTTGTAGCATAGGGTCGGCGTAGTCTGTAATGCTGGATTGTAGAGCCAGCATAAGGGAAACTATGGGAGGCTTTAAGAAAAACTAATTATGTATGGAAAGATGAAAAAATACTGTAATATATTATTAAGCAGAGATGCCATCACTCTAACTAGAATTAATACTCAGAGGCTGAGCGACAAACTCAATTGAGGGTTGAATAGATTGGGTTGCTGTATTTAATTATTTTTGGCTTGAAGGAACACTGGTTTAGCTAAATGCGTGCCTGCTCCTCCCGCTCTCTCTAGGCTTTTTCACGTAGTTTTTTCTTGTCTACTAAACCCCGGGTATAGAGATCTGCATTGACTGCTGATAAATGCTGGCTCTTTTTATTTATGCTCGGCTACTTTAATTTTGAATATACTTTAAACGAATATGTCTAAACAAACTGGAGTTTCTTGCGAGTGTTTAGGATAGAATTTCGTTACTGAGGGCTGAGTGATTCTAAAAGCCTTTAGGAGGCTTAGATGAACTAGGCTCGGTCTAACTCGATATTAAGCTCCCTCATTTATTATAGAATTGGCAGAAATATTTACATAACTTGGGGGTCTATGATTGATTAGTCGATCTACTAGTATCGAATTTTTCCGTCGTTATTCTGATCGAAATAGCTAAATATCTAGGACAATCTTTATTCCTTCAGTTTGCAGACTAATTCTTAGGATTTGCCTAAAGCTATCACCTTTCTTTCAGGAATTTAGGGGTGGGTGGGTATCTTCTAGCGCTTGCTCTTTGACTTTTAGTACAGGTACTAACCGATAGACATACCCTTCGTATCTCTGTTTCTAGGACCTCTACCAGTTCTCGGAACAGGGTTGGTTTGACCAGACTCATTCTTATGGCCTTTAAACTTCTCCTGCCTTTGTTAGAAGTTGAGCCCTGACACCATATTTTTAGAATGTTTATTAATTTAAGGTTTGAATGTCATATTTTAAATAGATTTGTTACGACTAAACTACTTATTACGTTAGGCTACAAACGAATGTCTGTAGAGTTGCTCATATCTTTTATTCTTAGTTCCAGAATGTTATCTTTTGATTTAGTTGTCAACCCTCTAACTTCTGAATTAACAACCTTTTACATTACATTGATCTTAGGCTTGAAGGAGCATTGCGATATCTCCTTCTGCTACATCTACTTCTTCATCCTTTCAATCTTAACCTGCTTCTTTCGTTTGTTGAGTTATACTTAGTCCACAATACTCTTCTTGTTGAGCTTTTAGACTATGATTTGACTGATTTCGTTAATTCTAGGCTTGTATGAGAAGTCATGCTCCAACTATTTAGTAATTACCTGCTGTGATTATGTTCTGGGTTTGCTTTTAGATCGGGTTAGACCACTCCTAGACATGTTCAGTGAATTCCTCATATTATTGAGGGTAGTGATGTCTCTGAGTGAGTTATCTTCGATGGTATTATGATTGAACCCATCCCGGTTTTAATACATGAAAGATTGACTAACCTTCTATCGTTTTTGAATGGAGAGTGATTTTTGAGTGCTTTTGCGTTAATTATCAATCTTCTCTTTAATTGATTGACAGAGAATTCCAGCGATAACTTCATCCAGACAGTAATCGTGGCAAAACTGAAGTGCACAGAGCAAAGGATCAGACTTCTAGTCGACGAGGATGGTGCCTTTGCGTCCGTCTCCGATATCTATGCAGACTTCGAAGCTGAAAGTTACCTCCATGGAGAGATCAGGTTGGTTGGCCTCCTCAGCCAGTATCTTTTAAATAATTTTGTTCTCGTGATAGAGTCCCCCTGCTGAATTCTTATGAATCATAACGACTACTTGTCACAGAAAATTATAAACATTAACAATCATATTTCGGAATCAGTTCGCATCCAATCAAACTTTTAAAGCAACCAACGCTTGTAGTATGTGACGACTACTCGGGGAGTATCGCAGAGTAAGTACTTCCGACAAATCTGTTTGTTGCCGTCGGTAGCCCTCACTAGAATATTATCTCGGCCGAGCAGTGCATTTACTTTCCATTTGCCGATCTCGATGGGCTAGAGTTCCTTATATTTTTTCTCGAGTTTGCTCAGATTTTTGCGAGTTTTTTAAATATCCTCAAAGTACTTATTTTTGTACTTTTATCGCTTTTTTAGAATGCGGTGTAGGGGTGACTATTTGGGGGACTGTCGAGTCACCAGGAAGGTACTGGAGGGATGTTATAAAAATGTCATCAACTTCTCCTCGGCTCTACTCGATACTTTCACTACGTTTGGAGAGCTGAACCTTCTCCTACGGAACCCTTGTTGCAAATTCTTGAACTGTTAGCGTAGTCTGTCGAGCTAAGAAAGCGTTTATCTTTTTATGTTTTCTCTATCTTAGAAGTAGAAAGTCTTTAGAAGGGATGTTTAGTCCGCTCGTGAAGAATGGTTGCGAGAAGTCTTAGGCATGCTCTGAAACCTCTCTTTCATTTCGCAATCGACCTAATAAACTATAATGCTTATCAACTATTAAGGCAATATTCTCATTCACAGCGCATCTCATCTCAAAGAATAGTCGAGCGAGAAACTGATAACTCATAAAACCACAAGCAACATCATAGCAGCCATTCCTATAATCGTAAGTCTAGCTACAGAGAGGTAGCACATATCCTAATAGCACTTGGAGACGGAAGTGTAGAGTGAGTCACTGCTTGACTGTTTACACGTCTTCCAACAGTTATTAAATGTTTAGTTATCTGCGCAGGATGTGAAACTAAAATTATGATGGTATGTACCACTGTCTGGTTTTAGCGAAGGCTTAGAGACAGCCCCCAACAGCCCCAACACAAGCCCCTTACTGAGAGCTGCAATAGGTGATTCTGCAGACATTAAAATTGTAGCGCGAGATACCCATCGCTAGGCTAAGAGTAATTGCCAGGGTAAGGATTTTGAGCATGAATTGAATGATTATTAATTATAATGCAGTTAGAATAGATCAATCCAATTCGCCCTAATATCTGCTGAAGCACACTTTTTGACAGGGGTATCCGTTGCATATTGAATTCAAATAACTTTATTGTACGCACGAATAAATTAATAATTTGTTCCTAATGAACTTCTTCTGCACTGGTAACCCTAAAG
Organism: Hydropsyche betteni; assembly: GCA_028571205.2. NCBI lineage: Eukaryota > Metazoa > Arthropoda > Insecta > Trichoptera > Hydropsychidae > Hydropsyche > Hydropsyche betteni. The sequence continues at coordinate 1,828,152 of JAOXNN020000021.1, read as the reverse complement.
ACATTTAACTTGCTGGATGTCGGCCTTTGCCCTCTGCACCCTTGTCATCATAATAATCGCCCACCAGGCTGAAACCTGTGAACACTCTAGCTCGCAAAATCCGATGTCTAAAATTCGATAAAATGCACAAGCAGACGACTGAGAATGTAGAGACGAATATTCAAGAGCAGGGTGTTACGATTAAGGGTCCGACTGCGTTTTGGAAGGGCAGCGGTATGCGTAAATCTAGGCGTAAGCGATCAGTAGGAGTATTTGAAAAATAGGGTAAAGTTAAACTGAGTGTGGATCTCACCCAAGAACTAAAAGCGTAGAATAGCTAGAGAATACCTCAGCAGCGTAAGTTTAGCATCCAGGTGTGCAGTGACACAGGAAAAGGACCGGAAGTTACCCTTAAATCATGTCGTATCGCCAACGTTAACCAAATACCGGCTAAGAGTAAGTGCATTAAATAGTTTTTTATGAGCCAAATCATGCCGAAAGAGTATGTAAATCCTAACTCAACTACTTCCCAGGAGGTTGAGTAGAGGGAATAGGTGCAGACCCCCTGCTTCAACACTTAGCAGTCTGTTATCCGATTTTCAAAACTGTTGCATTTGGGGGATAGACTGAATACGATTTACTCATGTGAGGACTAGGAGAAAGGGCCTCAGGGAATACATCAAATTCAACGCATCAATAGCGAGTTGACACTAATGAACTCTTCAAAGTGTAAGCTAGCTTTTAGTGGCTACGCAGGATCACCTACCTATGTGATGTAATAGTCACTGATTGAGAATATATCGATTTTGAAGAACTTCTGCGTCCTGAAATCAATAGTTTTACCAGAGCACTAAAATCTAATCGCAGTTGAGAAGCACGTAAGATTTATGGTTCGAATTAAGAGAATGCATAAAAAGCACTTAGATAGAATATCGCATGAGCTGCTGTTTTATAAGCTGTTGTAGCAGGAATCTATTCAGATGATACAGCTTTATCAAAGCGTCCTCAACTAAAACAAGTAGTATCTGCTGATTAAGGAATATTATGAGGTCACGCTGGCAGATATTAAAAACTAGCTCAAGATCACCAACATTAAGTAGCTGGTGCACCAACTAAAGCCGGTATTTGACTGTTTCATAAGGCACAATATTAAAGTTGAAATGGAGTTAAGACATATAACCAAAGTCTACGGGATGTACAAGATTTGCGATTTCAAACAGTGGATGCGAGCAACACCCAACCACCCCGAAGTCAATCGATTTTACTGCGATCTACTGCAGCGCCTCATATCCTAAATATTGTTAAGCCAGTCATGCATCCCCTCCGAACTCTAAAATGGTGCCATAATTGGCTTCCTAAACCAACTGTAGGAGAGTCAATTTGCTTCTGAGGCACTCTGGCAGCACCCCTTTCTACACTAATGACTTTCACTATATTTTATATTATATATTAGATGCAGGTTGTGTCGAAGCGAATCAACAGCAAGCTGACACTTAAAATAAAGTACAATCTGTTACCCAACTCTGACCATAAATACTGGAAGAAGCAGAACCCAATCATCAATCTTCATCTGGAGAGCAATAAGAAAGGATCGCTGGGACAGCTGCGCATCGAAGTATCATGTGTTAGTGATGAAGCTGTTCGATAATATCGTACCAAAGACTGTGGAGAACTATCTGAGATTGTTTTTGGGCACGGCATCGTACAAAGGGAGATCGCTATCCTTAATAGGCAACACCTTTCATAGGATTTTCCCCAGGGGATACGTGCAAGGTGGACAGTTGGCTGGTGGAAATATGTCAATCTATGGGCCATACTTTGCAGATGAGTCGTTTGATATATTGCATAGGAAGGCTGGTTTGTTAACGAGTTTGAGCGATTGTAATTCCAATAGCAGCTAGTTCGCTATTACTCTGGGACCTTGTTCTTACTTCGACTTTAAAAATGTGGTGTTTGGGTAGGTACTCGAAGGGCTTCCACTGTTGAGCCTCATTGAAAGTGCAGGGACACAAAACGGATATACACGATAATAGATTAAGATAGTCAAGGCAGTGGAAGAATCTAAGTCAAAGCAGCTATTCTACACTAAGCTTTGGGATGGAAATGTGGTAAGGTAGCCCAAAGTAGGACATCACAATACTTATCACCATACTGAAAACAATTATCAAGACGACGATATGTATTATCACAGCCATGATAAACACAGCCACAGCCATGATAAACACAGCCACAGCCATGATAAACACAACCCCAACCCCAAACAGACCCAAGATGCTAGTCAGCACCATAACCACGACAGCACCCATAAAAAACAAGCTTAAGACCATCACCATCATTGAATATTTGAACTAATGATTAATTATGGACTTTTTCAAAGTCTATTAGAATGAAGGCTATCAATATGTACATTTTTAACTGCAAATAGGCCTTGAGCGACCGTTAGATTATCAATAAGTATTTAACAGCCATATTTAGTACAAGTTACTGTAGAAGCTCTTAAACTGTATAATTAGGACTGTGTTGCTTATAGTTTTTATTTTTCGGCAGATACTGTTGTTCCAGCATATTTATGTTATACTCGAATGTTTTGATTGTTTTCTCTGCCGCTTAAAGTTTTTTTTTTGACTATTGAACAAATCTATCATATTTTATTTAAGCTCATTCTGGCTACCCAACCACACGCGCCTGCGTGAGGAGGGTAGTCCCATGACGGTTAGCCCGTTAATACATACATACATACATATTTTATAACTGAGCTTGCACAGGAAGTGAGCACTTATTAAGCTCAATTTTTATTTCCCTTTTTACTATTCCGATCATGCATTTGATAACCAGATAGTTACTGCTTATTGATAATTATTTGCATGTTAACAGTAACTCAGATAATTCAGATAGGTTTTCGCAAAACGCAGCTAGGTTTTGAGGAATTTCGACGAACTATTTTTACAATCTGTAATCTTAGTTCTTAGAGTCACATCCAATGGTCAAAGAGTGGTCTTGTAACACTATTTCTAAAGTCCAGGAATCAATAACGATTTATTTGGAAGAAACCTTCGCCTGCTAAGGTTTACTTTCTCCTCTTGGTAATTAATTACATTCAAAATAAAAAATGTTTTTATTGGTGAACTCAAAATTCAGATTAAAGGATCGTTAGATGACTGTAATTTTTATTAAATATAAATTCAATTTCATTTGAGGTCAGAGTCTTTCATCGATCGACGCACCATATGCGTTTAGGCTAAGGTTAGAGTAAATTTACTATTTAGTTTCTTAATAGGTTGTAGATCTTTTATAAGGTGCTTCCCCTGCTTACCGCTGTAGTTCTTTAGCTCTGTATCGCAACTCAGGCAAAACCATGGCTGTTTCGCAATTCGAGCATCATGAGTATTTGCAAGTTCCTCTTGCATAATCGACTGCTTTATGAAATTGTTCAGACGGGTCTACAGTCTTTTCACAGTTTTCTACACCTACAACCGATCAGCCTAAATCTAAAGTCATGTACTTTTTTGCCAAGCAACACCTTATTTTAGTTCACCATTACCTCCAACTCCCTTAGTTACTCTTTGGTTTCTTCTTTCTCGTTTACCTTCACGTCCAACTACTTTATGTAGCCTATGAGCTCAGTACGAACCTTCTGCAACTTTATTAACAGCTCTTTGTATTGGTCTTTATTTTATAGGGGCTTGTACACCGAAAGGCCTTTCGCCTCAGACTCTATGGTAGATCGGTTGATTTAGTCTCGACTGTACAGGGTATTCACATCCTGTTTAAGACTGTTAATTTATTTCTTCAAATAAAGTAGGTCTTGACAAAAACTGTTTCTACTACCAGCACGCACGTCGGTAGTCAAATTTAAAGCTTCCCGCTAGGGTTCTGTGGAAAGTCGACGCTATTACTTTTTATCTGCAACCAGCCCCTTCATTTACTATTTAATCTCCTCTATCTCCTATACAAGACTATTGAAATGCTCTACATGCAAATCTTGATTGCTGGAATTAGAAGCAATAGGTTCTTTTTTATCAGAAGGCAGTAAACTGCTCCGTTTTTAAATGGTTCTCCTTCGAGTGTTTTGGGCTATGGTCTCTTACATTTTTCCCTACAGATGTTTTATCTCAGCCAGTAGCTTTGACTACTGGATGTTGATGTTCTAGGTGAAAGACTTAATTTCGTCCTGGCAGTTCTTGTTGTTAGATGTCAGAGTTGTTAGTAGTTTATTGACATTTACAGACTAAGACTAAATCCTATTCAACTCGAACTTTAAGTCCTCTGTTATCTGAAACAATTCTTACAGGCTCGGTTTGGGCTTTTCCTCCTTATTCTGCTATTGTTAAGGAGTCTACTACGTGTTCTCCATTATTTGGCTGGGGGTATTAACAGGTAGATTGGGCTGCTGCTTGTGTCTGTTTTTTTACGATCTAACCAGCTACCTTATCTGCTTTTGAAGGTGACCTACAAGTACTTCAGTCCTTGTCTGCTGTTCCTTGAGTTTCTTCATCTACGCTTAAGACCTGCTAAACTCCTCGAAATTTGTCAAAAAGTCCTCCTGCTAAGAGTTGTGTTGTTGCTGTTATTGGTTCTACTGTGCTTTGGGCAGCAGCTGGAGCACGCTATGTCTTCTCAACGAACAGACCTCCTTATAGAGATGGTCCACCCTAATCTTCTCCATATCCAGCTCATTCTGTAACCTACCTATCTGTTTTGTATTCTCTTGTTAGTAGTTGATCATAAGTTGGCTGCTGTCCATTTTTGTGGAGATCCTAACAGGATGGTTCTACTTTTCTATCTACATCACTCCATCTTCCTTTGCCTTGGTTACCTCTTGCTCAACCTTGTGGTGTTTATTTGGGCTGCCCTTATGTTTGGGTTATTTGGAATTAGTTATCTGAGTGACCTTGTTAGTGAGATCCTGTATTTTGGTGTTGAGGGTAGAGTCGATTTGCTGCTGCTGTCTGTCCAGTCGATGAAGCTCTTCTGCTATTCGCTTGAAGTTAGTCTAGAGGGCTGACTGGTCCAGCGCTAAAGTGAGGATATTACTGGTTATTAGCTTCTATGTGAGTATCATATTCTATTCTATTTATTACTTTCTGCTACTTATTTATCTTTTACAATGTTGCTAATATGAGTGTAGGAAGTTAGTAAGATATTATTTATGGATCCGACTTACGGGGAGATATTGGCAGGTCAGTTGCACTACTTCTGTGTTAAGGAGATCTCGAAGAAGGCAAAGGGGGCTGTATTAAATAGGGAAGAGCTGGATAGACATATCGATAACTGTTTCGGAAATCTGGCCAAAGCCCAATGTGAGATGGTGAGGGTATTTGAGTAACAGGGTAAACAGCGTTATCAGGGAAAATGATATCGTGTATATAAGTAGAGCACTCGAATTGACAACTAATGGTTGGGAGTATCAGATGAAAATATCACTGATAAGTACCATGAGGTTTCGAATACACTGCCCATCAGACAGAATCTGAATGTGGGCAGTCCTGCCGATTATGCTGTTGAAATCCTTCTCCTTCAACTCGAAGTTCATGTCTATCCGAGTTATGTGATTGTTCTTTATTGGCTGAAGTAAGTTATCAGCGAGCTGAGAGTTTAACCTAGTTTTGTCGCTCTGACGAAACTCTCCAGCTACCGACTCGATGCGAGCAGAGTGGTAGGGAACGTAGTCATCTTGTTTAGAGCAGAAGAGGACTATTCCTTTGAACCACTCGAATCCCTTCGATTTAGACAAATTATACATGAAAGAGTCCTAAGTAAAACAAAAATGTACTTATGGGTCTTTTGCATCCTCAAAACACATCTGTTTCATGCTGGCACAGTTATTGACTCGGTTGAGCACCCATAAGGAAGTTCTGATTATGGTGGAGGAGTGCACAAGGTAGCCCAGGTGCGGTGAAGAGAGGCTGATGAAATAGTGGAAGTATTTTTTGAAGAACGATAAGTAGGGGAGGGCTGCTCTCATTATTAATCCTCCCATTGAATGGCATATCACCGATATTTTTATATTTTACAGCGTAGGGTACTCGTTCAAGTGGTTCTTTAGCTCCAAGGCGAGTCTCTGGCCTTGTTCTTCTAGGTCTGAATCGGTTTTTCCCTAATTGGAGTTGGATACCATGGTTTAACAGTTGGGAAACAGATGCTTAAGGTTGTTTTTGAGAGAGTCCATATCCATTGAAAAAGCTTGGAACCCATGCACAAATACAACAAGGTGATGGTAGGAATGGGAGGATTTCTTTACTACATTTTCAAAGTTGCTTTCGGGAGTGAATATAGTCCTTGGTGCGTCCTATTAATAAACTTTCAACCCTAAGTTGGCTTTACTGAAGATGTGATAGTTATGGGTCTCACTTCCTATGATTTGAGCTTTTTATCCACAAACATATGCTTTGACCAGTTGTCGATCGAATTTGGAGTTGCGATATTTTGATAGAAGTCCCAAAAACTCATTCCAGAGTTAGGTTAGCAATTAACTATAGGCTTTAATATCCTCCCTAAAACATTACTCAATCGTGCTTGGAGAGATATTTAGGTCGCTGAGCTTAATATCTAGAGACATCCGACTTACAACCTACTGTCCATCCTACCTGAATATCCGCTTCTTTTCCTTCTTAGAATAATGCTGCAAAGTAGGCATCGGCTCGCACAGTCTCCGTATAAAGCTCATGAGAGGCAGGTTATCACCCAAACTTAATATTTCCATGTACTATTTGGATACTCCTCGAAGGGTTATTATCTGCTCTCGAAGATCATTGATGAATCTGTCGTGGAGTCTCTGTACTCCTTGCTTACTAACTGGATTACTATAACATTTACAGTTTTAAGTTGCATACTGCAGAAACTACCCAAAAGTATTGAATTAGATAGGCAGTACCAGGGTCTTGCGCACACTGATATGCTGCTACGACTAGTAGCTATGTCGTCTTTGTATGAGCTAAGCAATAGAATCTCGATTCGACTGAAACCGAAATGCGGTAACAGTAGAGAAATACTGGCTGTCAAGGCAGCAGGAATACTTAAAATCGGTGAATAGCACAGGCAGAAAACCAGATTTATTAACCCCTATTGCCACACACTCAGTTCTGTCAACTGCAACAGCCGATACGTTAGTCTTCTCTTCTAAGTAATTGAAGTTGATTAGTTAGGCCACAACTTGAAATTTAGTCTGCCGGAAGTCCTCCTCGCTGTAGGCATCGATTTTGGTTTTGAATACCACTACATTATCTATGTCAACTGTCTCTTCCTACAGTTTTTATGTAAAGTACCCTATACCGCACCTTAATCACTTTTGTTTGGTATTGGGGCTCCTTGGAAGTGTTAATCTCAATGCACTATTGTTTGCTAAGCACTGTAGTTGGCAGGGCGTAGATGATCTGCAATATGAGGTGGAGTACCCCTTCGTATTTGTCGTTGTGGTACACACTGAGTTGAACAGTCAGTTCGCAAGGTTGTTTAACAGAAATATTCCTGAACGCGAGTACTTTTATAGCGATGCTGACCTATGCAGTAAAGAACATGCTGATTATAATTAAAGGTTAACTTATTGGCAATTTGATTGAGGAGATGGCCAGCAGCCCCCGGTAGATAGTGGACGTGTAGACTCAGAAGAAGGAGTTATCAAAGATAGTAAAAGAGAAGGAGAAAGAGTACGAACAACTGAGAGTGACAGATCCATCGGTGTTCAAAGAGCATGTGTTGAGGAGTAACTTTAAGGCGCCAGAGCACCCTGCAGAAAAGGTAGAGGATGCCGAAGTGATGATAGAGAGGATGACGAATACTAGAGAGCAGGCGAAGGATAGGGCGGAGGGCATATTTGTGGAATCTCGGAATTTAAATGCATATACGCCTATCACTCCGTAAGAATATAAACTGTTGGTGGCCAAACTCAAATAACAGAAATAGTTGCAGAGGGAACATCTAAAACACCATGATTTGAGGATACTATCTAAAGAGTACTACGACAAGCAGGCAGAGTTCATTTAGTAATTAGCGAAAGGAGATGCCAGAGTGGAAGAGGCGTGTGTGAATGTGTCGAAAATGCAGGAAATGGCTATAGCGTTGAGAGGTACTGTTAAATAAATGTAGATCCACCAGAACTGGGAGGAACTCTTTTCCTTTGGGAAAAATAAGAGCTTCCCATTTAGAAGCAGATAGAAGTCAACGAGATCTACGAGAGCTACAGACGAAAATACTAGCTGTAGGAGGAGCCTGAGGACTCCTATGTGGAGTCAGTGATGGAGAAGGGGAAGAACTACTTTCGCTAGCATTACAACATCGACAAAATCACTTGATACTTCCTTTTAATATTTAGTACACTTCCTAAGCTGTGTATTTGGTTTAGCTGATGGTGATTAGTTTGTTGCGAGACTTACCCCCTTGTCTAAGTCGAGGTTACTCTTTCTAATACCGAGAGCATCCGATAGGTAGCTAATGAGTTATTAATTAGCCTAGCCCTAACGAGGGGGTGCTGCTATGCTGATCTCAACCGACTCCTCGTTGATATCGAGTATTTGGGAGGTTTTGGAGTTAGGTTTACCATTAATCACAAGGTATATCACTCCGTTCTTCTAGTAAATACTGGTTGGCGCTTTGCTCGTTGGGACGGTGGGTTTTGTAACTTATGGCGCGTACTTTTATTTCTTTTTCATTTGCTTTTTGGTAGAGAATAGCAACGAGGGAACTCGCTTGAATAAACTATTTATAGACATCCTCATACTTATATACTTTATGCACAATATCAGTTCTGTTTCTTGTCGGTATATATTTCCTTCTGAGCAGGTGCTCCCTACAATTTATTTTACTCAGCAACATTCGCAAATTTGCGTAGTAGCAGCAGAATAACAGCGACGATCAAACCGAACTCGATTGCACCTATCAGCACTACCCCATACAGGTTGAATGGTGATATCAACCACTTCAAAGTAGGCACTAATATCAAATAACCGAATGCAGCCATATTCATGTGGATGAGTTGAGGTGAGTGCATTTAAGGGTGTTTCCTGAGTGCGTACTTGGTCACTAGACAGAAGATGAAAACAACCAGCTGGTAGATGAGCTGAGTGGGGTAGTAGAAGGAGTCTTAGTATCTGTCGGTTTCGAGTGTTTAGGGGGACATACGGTAGAGTATCCGCATTATGAATCCCACCATTCCAAAGCATATGACGAAAGGAGCTATCATATCTGCTATGTTTCCCCTATCTTTGATTGATCTCCACCCACAGCTCATCGCCAGGAAGCAGAAAATGAGGAGCTACTAAACTACAATATTGAATACCCAGTGAAGGTCTGAGAGGATAGGGAAGTCCATTCCAGTGAGTTTGTGGTAGAAGGTAACCATAATGAAGGAGGCTGACTGCATAGCCTGGCAGATGACGATGAATACTGGAATGTAAATGAGGCTGTCTTTTAGGTACGGCATATCCACGTTATTCATGAAGTATAACATCAACAACAACTTCATCAGTTCAATGCAGGCACCCACAAACTACGACCTTTACATATGACTTTTGTTTTAGAGTAGATCTATTGAAACAGCGAGCTTGTGGTAGTTGAGGGCGAACCCTTAGTAAGGTGGACAGTACACGAGAAACGCATAGAACATTTAAGGTTGCTACTGATGGAGAGAGGTATTTAGTAGAGTGTTGTAGCTGAGAGATAGCTTATTGTTCACTTTGCCTATCACTTCTCTGCAGGTCAGTTTTCCCAAACTGTCGAACTGCGTTCTAGGTATTACTAACAACCAGACAGAATCCTACAGTTTTTAGCTAGTGGCCTGCTTCAGTTAAGTTATATCCTGCAGCTATACGAATACTTATGCGAATCCTTTCTATCTAATAAACATCTTCTTCAAGAAAACTGTCTCGGAGCGGGCGAACTTGTCAGTATCGAGGTAATGGATGGCTGATCGACTCCACCCACAGCAGAGTACAAATAACAGGACAAGTAGAGTATTCAGATGATACATAATTTAAACATAATCAGAACTCATCGTAAATGTTAGATTCTATTCTAGGCTAAGTGCACAGAGTAAACTCCTCCTCTTCCTGTCGCTCAAATTCAAACCTGTGGTTTAGTTGGGGACTCCCTTTGCTGAACAGTTACCCATCCCGGAGACTAATCTGTTCGGTGTGGTTGAAAGACCCTGTTCTCGAGATATCTGGGGTGGAGGCTACGAAAGTAGGGGTAACTTTGAACAAACTCGACAGTTCCTATTTAGAAATGATGTTTTTGTTTAATACTAACAGCACAAAGTTGTAGAGAGGCGACTAATTGGATTTTTAAGGCAGGGAAATAACTAGCATTCGGATAAGCTCCTCAATACAAATCGTTTACAGGAGCAGGTGAAGCAGCCTACGCATATTATCTTACTATTCTTTTGTGGTTGTCAGTTATTTTATGATGAACTCCACCTTATCTTCAGTCCTGATCCTCACAAACCCAATATCTCCAATATACACAATATTCGTAATGCACTTACCGTTAACCATCACACTTTCAATCTACGTCTATCTGTCAGTCAATTTGGGGAGGGCAACTCCCAGTCTATCCAAATTGATATCACCCGGAAGAATCAGTACAATCTTATGGAACCTCCTAGCATACCTTTACAGTTCACTGATGAGTTCAGAGTACTAGGCTTCTTGGCTCTGGTTTAACAGGCATTCCAGAGAGGTGACTGGGGGTCGGCATATAAAATAATCAAGATAATTGCTCCTTATGCAGTTTAGACTACCGAGAATTACCTCTCCGGGAGGGAAGTAGTCAGTAGGTACTATCTTCTATATCAGATTGATTGGGTGTTTAATGTTGCGAGTGATTATTGAACTAAGCTCCCCCTGCACTATGGCATGCTCTCCACGAAGTTTATCGCTGAGGTAACGGTTGAGCTGGTTCGGAAGAGTACCTTTGAACTGGTAAGAGTCGATTGCTATGTTTTTCCTGGAAAGTTTGCAGAGAGAATAACGCATGGGACTGCCTAAGAGAGAGAGTTGTATTTTGACCTTTTTCTTATGCTAAATGTTCTTCTTGCGAGTTGTAGTGATTTAGATTTCCTGCTAGCCGGCACAGCAGAACATAGATCTGAACCAACTCATTTAACTTTTTCTCTCCTTTTTCATTTACTTGGAGATCTATTATCTAAATATTTTGTATATTTATCCGGCTCTAACCAGCCTGTGATCCATATATATTTTGTATATTTAAACACCGCCTGGTGCGAGGAGGGCTGTCTCATGACGGTCTGACCGTTTATCTAATCTAATCTAATCTATTTAAACCACTCAACGATACATATTAAGATTATTTGTTTTGAACTGCAACCTGAAATACAATGCCTTAATTTAGAAGAATCAGCAGTACTTTAGGTTATTCATTCATTTTATTTAATTATTTAAGATGGTCACTTTAAGTTCAGCATAATTTTATAAAGTAATCGTTCTCCGGCCTTAATATGGGGGCTACTTTGAAGAGTAAAATAACGTTTTTGAAAAAAAGAATTGAAAGTAGTGGATTGACGAATCAATTTAGCTTTGTATCTGACTAAACGATAATACTTCAATTTACTACGAATACGTGTAACACTCTAAATTAAGCTGGCAAGCAAACTGGTGGTCTATTTCAAGAGGTGAGTTATTCTATACTTATTTTATCCAACTCAACAAGAACGTACGTAATTGATTTTGTGAATAGTAACTACAGGCTGATTTTTAATCGATGATAGCCATCTTCGCTCAGCCAATTTAACTCATTGACTTCCATAGGTTGAGACAACGAACTACCCTGAAGGAAGGCTTGCTAAGTTGATTAGAGGCTGTCTGTTCAAGAGGCTAGCTAAATCTCTTGCCTCGAATAATACATTAAATCTCAACATAAATTGTCAGCTTGTGTCGCTTATTATCAATCTACTTGTAAGGCACTTTGTCCTGAATCGCTATTCATGTGTTTAACTTATGTTTTTATTTGAATATCAGATTTCGTCAATGTGTGGCTAGTAGTTACTGCGGTCTCAGTCAAAAACCATAAATTTGAATCCACTAACACTGGAGAGGAGTGGTTATGTTGAAAGTCGATCCAAAATATGATTGGAAGAGAGAGGAGAATATTAAAAAAGCAACACAAATTAAAATGCTAACCGATCGAATAATCAACATAAGCAGCGATGGAGGATTGTTGATAAGACAGTAAAAGAGCTGAAGTAATTTATATCTCAAACTTAACTGTTTCACTTAATGATTCACACTCATACACCAAATTTTAACATGAGCCGGAATCACAAGAAAAGATAAAACTAGATTGCGGCTGAATATAGGGAGGCGGTCATAAATATCAGGTCAAAACATCTGGCAACCTTGTGAAATTATCAACAGTTGAGCGATGGAAAAATAGAACTAAAGGAGGAGAACAGCCAAAAATCAAAATAGGATGGTTAAGAGGCAGAAATTCGACAACAAAAAGAGGCCTCTAAATAAATTTTTGCTGAGTAGTTGAAACTCGCACATTTTAATTTATGATTTTAAATAAACTCAACGAAGTGAAAATTCAAAGTATTTGAAATCTAGCAATTTATTGTTCCGCTAATGCTTAATTGTTTTTAATGCACTCTGAAAGAAGTTGGTCTTTAAGAATTGGTGGTTTTCAGTAAAATTCATAAATACCTGAGTTGGAAATACCAAGACTCTAAGGCAGTACTCTCTTCTGTTCTCGGGGCATTGATTCCGGCACGACAGAGCATTCAATGTGGTTTAAGTTCTGATCAGATTGTCTAAGATTATAGGGCATTATAAACCCATCAACTCAAAGATCCTGATTTGTATTATAAATTCCTTGACCTGACAGCTAGGAGGTCATCAGATTGCTCTTAGGATCCTTTTTGTATTATATCAAAGCCAAGCTTATTAATATGGGTATTTGGAAGCCCGCTGAATCAAAATGAATGATGGAGAAACAATAAGAATAAGGGTAGCAAGCTGTAGGAGCGTGACTTGAGAATGGAAGGTAAAAGACAAATGGAGGTGAAATGGTCAGAGATCTCAATAAATGAATATTTCGAAATCAACTGAGTCTCATATATGCTGATAGGGAAAAGAATCTAGAGGAATTGGGAAAGATTTTAGACCAAATAAAGCTATCAACCAAGGGGTAGGTAACTTTCATTCGTGAGGGTTGAGATTTTGTTGGCTTGAAGAATGAGGATGCCTTGTTTCGTTTTGAAGATATTAGCAGGGAGAAGTCTGGTTTTAAGGGTTTTGAGCTCATCTAGGTTCGCTGGCTTGACGCTGAAATTGTTTGTAATCGAAACTTGTGCTTGAGTTATGGCGTTTTCTAAACTCATTAAGTTATTAACGGACTAATTCACAAAGTTTGTGCAATATGGTGTAAAATTCCCTATTAACTAACCGATGTAAAATATTTAGCAGATCCATAACATTAGTGCGCCTGAGGTCGAACACACTTCTCCGACATAGTGCCACTGCCGCCCAGTTTTACCGGTGAATCTTTAATGGCAACCGCTTTCGAAAGTGTTGATGATTAGTTGGAATAGTGCTTATTGATTCATTATTCAAAATCAAGGTGGTTTATTATTTTTTCATTCAATCATCATCATGTGGCGTTTAATATACTTTTGGATGTTTGGAAATTTTTAATTCTGTAAAAGAAATTCGATTAAAAGAGTTATAATAATAATAATAATAATAATAATAATAATAATAATAATAATAATAATAATAATGATGATGATGATGATGATGATGATGGTAATAATAATAATAATGATAATGATGATAATGATGATAATAATAATAATAATAATGATGATAATGATAATGATAATAATGGTGACGATGATGTTGATATTGATGGTAATAATGAAAATACAAAAACTCTAAAATAGCTCATTTTGAATCGAGCCCCCTCTTATATGTAGTGCGAGCTTTACGTAGAATACGTAAAAAAGGCCGTACCGAGGGGCCTGAAAACGAACGTGGGGGGAGCGAAAGGGTTGGGCCGTGACGAAGGAGGACCTTTTCAAGTGGCGGAGGCTCGGGGCCTGCGCCCCCGAGCCTTCGGGCCCCCTTCCATCGGGGGCCCTAAACGCGGTCATTTATTATTCCGTACACAGCGGCCGGCGCGAAAATGGGAGGGCTCGATTAAGGCACACGCCGGGGAGATAAGATAAATAAAATGTACGTCGCGTGTGTGTTTGGGATTCGGCGTGTGTGTGTGTGTGTGCTGGTTTTAGGGTTGGTTTGAATTATTGCGGTTGATGTATTAATTTTGATGTGTTGCTTGGGTGGTAGGAGTGGGTTTTTCGGGTGTCGGTCGAAGATTGGAGTTTGCGATGGGAGAGGAAAGGTTTCGAAATGATATGGATTAAGTGAAGGTTGTATGTAGGTGGTAAAAGTATTAATTAAAGTAAGGAATTGTCGATGAACTTTCATGAGAGTTAAAAATAATCGTTTTCTATTTATTTTGATCTTTAAGTTACTGAAATGACATAAAATAAAGTTTTTTTACATAAAAATGCCATGAAATCAAAAAAATTTTTGATACTTAAATAAAATTTGTTTTAAAAAACATTTTTTCCTCAAAATACCATTGTTTTTTTATTTGATAATTATAGAAATGTAATACATATCTAAAACTCATTTTCATCCGAATAAACTTTACGTTAATTACGTAAATATAATAATGATGATGATCACTAAAATATTTACTATAATTTATGCATAGATCATTGAAGTTGAGTTATAATTAATCGAATTTCCTTTATCATATGAGAAAAAAGATCGAAACTTTTAATGACCCTAAAAAGGTTTTACCTTATAATGAACATTTTTATATAAAATAACGATTCAAAAAACAAAATTCGAAATTATTTAAAAAAAATAATAATACATTTTCGTATTGCGCATGTAAGGGTGTATATTTATGCTAATTAAATATCGGGGAGTTGTTTTCCCGAATCTGGGCTCGACAGTATTGCGAAATCGTAATTGAAATTTATTCATATTGCAAAGGACCCCCTGGAAAATTCTAAGCAAATATTACTTTTTTATGTGAGTTTTTTGCGAGGGTGTTTTTATAGCCCCGGATGGCGGATTAGTCGCTTTTCCACGTGCTTGCTTACGCGCGAGATTAATTAAAACAGATAAGCTCGGTTTTTTTTGTGTGATCAATAAGATATTGAAAGTGAGATCGACTATTGACAATTCAATTCATGATTATAAAAAACTTCAAATATTTAATTTTAATCTAAATTTAAATTTAAAATGATAATTAATTGGTTGAATAAACTTTTGTATAAAAATTTGAGAATGATTCTTTGATAAAAGATTGTTTTTGTGAGATTCTTGTATGTGTTCTATTATCATAAAACAGTGATGATTCATAAAATATAATTTTTCATCAGAATCTGAGATCAAATCATTATTTTTAATTCTATTCGAGTTCGGAATATGCTACGCAGTCATATCGTATGGGCGCCATTTTGTTATGTTGAATCGTATTGAAATTTTATGAAAAAAATAGCCAAAATGATTGTAATAGGTTTATAATCAATAAACATTTTAAAAAAATTATAATTTATCTATTTTGATTTGATATTGAATTTAAAAACTATTGTATTAACGATTGAAAAAAAATTCAATAAAAACTAATCTAAACATTCATTTATCCGCAAGTTTTTCAGATACGCTTTCCATTTTCACGAGCTATACAAACACCATAAAATCACCGACATAAAATCATCGACACTGTTCCAATCAAACCATCACCGTTCAACTGTCCAACGTCACAAATCGATTCGCAACATCCAAATAACTTTTCCCATACAAAATCCGCCGGACTCCCATCTTTTTTCTCTCGGTCCCATTTAAACAATATAAGAGCGAATCCAGGGGTACCGAAAGGGGGCAAAAGGGGAACGACATCGTCCAAAAAAGGAGGCTCTGTTCCTTTGTTGGCCCACCGTTCGGAAATGGCACGAAATAAATAAAACGGCTGCGGCTCGCTTTCCGCTTTTAATAATTTTCGTTATTTCGGCTCTGGCCAGAACAACAACAACGTTTCACGGACTTAACAAAAGTGCCCGTAGTTAGTCGAAAAAAAAAAATATATATATATACGCTTTTCTCTGGTCTCTTTGTTCTTGCGGTCGTCGTATTTCAGCGGAGGAAACAAAGCCTATTTATATCTGAAGTAATATATGGGGGTCGTACTGTTATTATTAAAAAAAAAGTGTAATATGACTTCGCGAGCCTTCGGCGATGATTGTATAGAATAAATATTAACTTATTAAACGCGGAGCGCTGCATGGAAATTTTCCGGTGCTTCGAAAATAAAATAATTGAGCGTAAAAAAAAAAGGTAACGTACTTTGCTTAAAATTGAGTTTACCTTAGTGCTGCCGCCATTGTTGCCGTAGTTGAATTTCCGCCGATCTGAAAAGAAAACAAAAAAATGCTCGTATTAGTGGCGTTGTATCGTTTATTTATTTGTGTTTTTCGCGATAAAAAGTGCGCTTTTACAAAATTGTAATTGGTATTATGAAAATATAAAGCAAAGGCTTAATTTTTAGTCCCGAGTTCAAAGTTATGCCGTTTTTGCGAACTACGTTCATTAGACTTATTTGCGCGCACACAAACGCTACTTTTTTTCTACGTCAGAATGATATTGCTTGAGCTTAAATTTTAACATTTTGTTTTTGAACTTTTGTTCGTAATTGAATTTCCAACGATGCATTTGTTTTAAAAATTAATTTTGAGTTTAAAAAACTTATGGTTTTTTAATGATTTTCGTACTAAATATGTATTAGTTTTATGATTTTCGATCAATAATTTAATGCACTTATATAAGTTATATATAATACATTTTAATGAAATATTCCAAAAAAATATCAACTATTGTTATTGTAAACATTAGTGGTATTTACTTCGAGTTTTAATAATTAATCTTTTACTCGAATTGAAAAACCTTATGAGTTTTAATCGTTGCAAGATATTATGTACCTATTATTATATATGTTTGCCTTGCCAGTTATATACAAAACTAAAAGCTATAAAGTTATATGATTGTTTAAGTACAAAGGTCGTGTATCTATTTTAATCTACAAAATATGTTAGGTACTTAACGTATAAAAAGTAGGACAAATAAGATTGAAAATTTATACATTATGATTTTTCCAAACCCATTCAATCTTTCAGTGGCCAATCTATATATTATTTAATTCATTAAATATAAAAACTCTGAATCCTTTTCAACAAACTGCCATTCAATCAGTCCGAACTTATTTTAACTGAAAAAAATTGCATCGATTTCAGTCATTCACCTGCTTTAACCCATTTGGCACAGAGCGAAACCCGAAACAACAAAAACGACCGTTTTATTTATATATATTTTTATACGCAAACCTGCCGAATTTTTCCACGGCAGCCACTTGGCTTAGCGCCTACGAAAAATAAATTGAAAATTTGCATTTAGATGGATATTTCGCATTTCGTTTCAAGGATAAAGAATTGTCTTCATTATATTAACCGAGTTGGGCGAATATAAAAGCGTCGGCCCCGATGGGAGTGAGGGATTCGAAAAACCCTCCGATACGAATGTGTTCAGCACAAACAGCTTTTTTCAGCACCCAAGGGAAATTCGAAAGATATTATCAGAGGGGAGGACCGCTTCTGGACGACGGCCGCTTGGCTTCGCTTTGATATGGAAATTCGCAAACTGAGCAATGTTTGCGCATTTCCGCAATTCGAAAATTATGGGAAATCGGCCGCCGCTATCTGCGTGCGTTTTCCTCTTTTTTCCGTATTATTTTTTTGTGTTTTTATTTTCTTTTTTTCTGTGGATGTGCGTGTCGCCGCCGCGGGAAAGAGAGACGAGGGTTGTTCTCTTTGCATACAGACCCACATTAATTAAAACAAAAAAATAAAAGCTAAATTAAAAAAAACCTTTGGGCGTCGCCCTTACATCGCAAAAGGTAGCGGACGCGATTATTATTTCCATACGAATCGAAAATAATAAATTTCGCTTTTATTTCCATAAAGCACGCCTCGGCGGCACTTCTATATTTGCATAAAAGGTAAGCAATTTAAAAATTGCGTGCGAAACGCTAAAGCTATTTACGTTCAATTATAACGAGAAATTCAATTAGGATTTTAAATTAAATTTACACTTGACCTCCTGCATTAATAAAATTATTTAAACATTCTTATCAATCGAAAAGTAAAATCAGTTCAATACAATATTTTTAATTTTCATTATATATACATGTAATTAATTTAAATTTAAAAAAACTAAAATTTATTTTTAAATCTTCGAAAATTCATATTAAAACATATAATAATAATTAGTATGAAATATAATATTTTCAAACAAAAATATAATATTATACATATCCTATGTATGCGTGTAGATCGAATATACCCGCGCGTTGATGTCTCCAACATTCTGTACGTTCCGAATCGTATTTCGATTTTTGAACAATTAAATATATCAAAGTAAAATGAATTAAGTCACATTAAAAATTTTAAATGTTTCATAATACTTTCATAATTAATATCCCAAATGTATACAATAACAGTCAATTTTTTTTAACAGAATCGAATTGAACAAAATGATCGGTCTCACGTTCTATCGAATATTTTCACGATATTTCATAATTGTTTGAAAATATACAAAGCACACAAAAGTATGTATGTTTAGATGTCCACTCAAGTCACCCGATACTGTCCACATACTTTTTTCGAATGACAATAGAATGCTTTTAATCTTCTACGAAAACGCAAACAAAACAAATTTCTATACCCCGTGAACCAGCTGCTGTTGTGTTTACAAAGACACAAACGTAAAAAATATACAGCACGTTCGACGTTGACATGTTGCTTAGTTTCTGATATAAACACATACGATAAATACTTTATATTTTTTTATAAAAACTAACATTATCCTTAAGCACGTAATTCTATTTCAAATTAAATTTAATCTTGGTTTATTCACGTTTTATGATACTGCTTTCATTTCTTTTCGAATAGACTACACGAAATGATATTTTTTTTATATGGAACTATGGGCAAACAATTCTTGTACAACGTTGTGTGTTTGTAATGCAACATTTGGACGCATTGTTTCCCAGAATGCATACACACGCTATCGCATATCTTAAATAATTCAGGAAAAACCATTGTCCACAATACAACACATGACACAAACTAAAATTGCAAATCTATCTTCTGAAATATCATAAAAACAACTTTTCTTCGTTTTGTCCTATTGACATTGATATCCTGTAATAATTCGATACTCCACTTCAAAAATCGAACGGTTTTATTGGAAATGGACGACCGCAATGTGTTTCCGTCTCCCCCATAGGAAAATGCCTATTAAATTAATACGGACGTCGAAACCGGATAACAATACTGTCACAGTGTGTCAGGCCGATCCATAAATTCGATCTGAAATAATTTTCAGGGCGTTTTTTCAGGCCGGGATGGATAGTGGAAAAAAGTGCGAGCAGCAGGTGCGTTTACTTGACTCAGTGTAAATATAAGTATAAATCAATTGATTGTTTTGTCGTGTTAAAAGTGTAGGTTTATTTTGTCTGTTCGATTTGATCGTTTAATTTTTATTGATGTGATGTTACTGTCGAATAATATTCTGAAAGGTTTGTTTTGTTGATGGTTTGAATATTTTTATTTGAATATGATAAAGGTTGGATTTCTATAATGACGTTGAGATAATGGAAATATTATATTTATAAAGGCTAAAGTATATACGTTTCATTTAAAGTTTGTGAATTTGAAATAAATTTTTCGAACATTGAATTTCTATATAGGTCGAAACTGTCAATATAATTTCCGACTATTCTGTCGCTGTACTTACAGAATGTATTTCGAAATGGGGATTGCCAAATTGAATTCGAGAATTCCAAATGACTTAAAATCATTATAAAATAGAAGATTTACTTTTTTATATAAATTATCCCTATATATAATCACGGATTTCTGTGTGTTCGTGTGTTCGAATGACGCTCGTGACTTTTCATAGTATTGATTCTAATATGGTTTTTATGCGTATACAGTTAACGTCTATAATATGATGCTTATTACCTACTAACTACTGGCTTTGCCTATATGACGTCTG
>JAOXNN020000021.1:1786780-1797718 GCA_028571205.2 Hydropsyche betteni | reverse complement strand
CCCCCCCCGCCCCCAGGCCCGGACTTCGGAAATCGGGTGGCCAGGGGTGGAAAAAAAACACACCAAAAACGCAATCTGCGCATCTTTCGGGCGCAGAATCGTTAGCTGCTTCGCACATTTGTCTCTGCCGGTTCGGGTCCGGTTCGGGGCGTATGTCGCCGTCGGGGTCCCAGCCGATTTCCGGTCGTACGGCGGACGGCTTAGGGGTGGTTTTCGCTGGAAGCGGCGGGCGGTTGGGGCGTTTCGGGGGTCGGCGGATGTAAGTGTTGTGCGAGCGAGAGCGAGTATTTTTGCGCAGCCGGGGCCCATTTTATGTGTGCGGGATTATGCGACTCGTGTATGTCGGTAGGGTGACCAGGTGTTTTTTGGGTGGTGAACTGTTTTTTTTTAGATTTAAATTTTTTTTATATTAGTGAAAATTTTTTTGATTGAATTTTTATTGTATTTTTGATGATTTTTTTTATTTGAGTTAGTTTTTTGTTGACGTATTTTTTTATCAATGCAATCATATACAATCCATTTTTTTTTAATTATCTTTTCAATTTTTTTAATAAAGCATAAACTTATTATATTTTCTAATACCTACATCGAACGGAGTACAAAAAATATTAAATTGTACCACAGTAATCAAAATAATAAAAAAATAACGAATCAATAAACAAATTCCATATTATTTCAACTGTTTCAAGAATCCTAACCAAAATTTCCAATGACTTCAATAAACTTTCATTTTTATTTAAAAAAATCTTAAATCATCAATCAAAATTTTAATTATAACAAATTCCTCAAGCATTTTCTATAGGTATAATTTTTTAACATTAAAAAAACGCCGTATACTTTTGAATATTAACATTTCATTATTCGAATACATATAAAAAAAAAACTATCATCACCCCCGAAAACCTCAAATTTTCCAAAACCGCACTTACACAACCGAAATTTTTTCACCCCCAAAAAAAAAAACTACCCAAAAAGTACCGAAAAACTCCCCCGAAAGAATGCCCACCTCACACGAAAATGGCGATCGTTATTCGCCTTGGCGTGGCGCGCCAGAAAAGGACACCCCCATACGCGAGAGGAGCAAAACCCCACAAAAACCACCCCGAACCCACCCCTGTGCCGGCCACGGGCCCCAGCCGCGACTTCGCAGCGCACGGGGCGGGTTTTTTTTCCGTTTTCAGACCAGCCCCTCGTTTTATTTTCTTTCCCTCTCACTTAAAAAAGTACTTTCCGTTTGGCGCGCTAAAAACTCTCGACGAAAAAACCTTCGCCGCTCCGTCGCTAGATGCTGCAGGCTCTTTTCAATTGGAAAAAATGTGGTTTTTATTTTTTTTCAATCTTAATATATATATATTTTTTAAATATTGATTCCATTTAAATTTTCGAATATGTTTCTAAAATTTATATTTCTAATAAATTAATATCGATTTTTTACAACTTAATTTTTCTGTATAAAAAAAAAATTTCATTAATTTTTAAATGTCTTAAATTTAAATTTTTAACTATTATGTACAACTTCAATATTGCTCTATTAAAAAAATAAAATAAAAATATTTTCTTTGTTCGTAAAATGCGCATTTTTTAAAATTTTTAATTTAAAGTGTGTAATGCGTTCAGAGATGCCGTTAATTTTTATTTCTTTCGACTCGAATTTTTTCCGATTCTAATTATAAGCGTATTCTTTTTAAAATTGGTATTTTATAAAAATAAATTATATCCTAATCATTCGATCTCGTTCATAAAATTTACATAAATTAATATAAACATCAGAATTTTATTAATAAAAGCATAAGCGTAAGCATTGTTAGCGTTGTTAGAAAGCTGTTTTTGCCAAAGCATTGCGTAATTATTGTCCATTTCTTACATTTGATGAATAAATTTTCTGTTTTGGGTCGTTCTGTTGGCACAATATGGATATCTGAAAACATAAAAATAATAAAGTTTAATCATTTCGTCCATATTATGTTAAAAAATAAATACAACATATTCATTGTCATTGTATAATTTTAAATACACAATGAAAATTCTAAGATATCATTTCTTATGATTTTTCTAAAATATATATACAATATAAACTTTTTTCGTATAGAAAAATCAAATTAATTTATTCAATCGATTTAAGTTCACAATTATGTACCTATATAAAAGCACAATGAAAATTCTAAGAACATATTAAAATCTTTCAATGACATTAAATTGAAGGCTTTTTCTAAAATACACACATATAACATATTATAAAATAATAAACCTATCTCGTATAATAAAACCAACTGAATTGTAAACATAAACGATATAACCAATCGTTTCGCTCAAAACCGAAAAAAACCATATGAAAACCCAAACTCAAATAAACCTCCACATTCACATACACACACACACATCCTTTCAATACAAAAATCAAAACCAAAACTCAGAATATGCACTATCGAAAAGCGTCCGTTCGCAATTTGAGAACCGTCGGCGTGTACGTGATATATGAGATCCAAGAACCGGAGTAAGGGGCAAGTCGGGGTTCAGAAATAATCCAGGGGTCGTCAATAATTATAATGTTTCGATTAGAAATTATGTTTATGTTCATATAATGTTTTATAGATTGAGTTTGATTGTCGTTTTTATATATGAAATTGGAGTTTTTTTTGAAAATTATTCAAAATTGAATAGTTTTTAGTTATAGGAATTGTACCTTTGTACCACTGGACGGACACGAAGCAGAGTTAATAATTTCCCTAGCGCACCAGAGACATTTCTAATTTTCCTTCGGTTCACGGTTTACTGAACAAATATTCAACCACCCCGTTCTCTAGGTGGATGGTTGGTTCTGTACCACTTCATTTGCCTGCCGTAGCAACCCCTTTAAATTAAATCCTTAATAATAATACATGTCGACGATTAAATTTATTCATGGAAGCTTATCACAATTTATCCAGATCCGAAGCGGTCGTTTCTTCAAGAAAATTGTTCAAAACAAATACTCGATTTTTATTTCAGAATTGAATCTAATCGGTGGTGTAATGCGACGAATATAATTAGCGATTGAATCAAATCCATATTTCGAATATGCAAATGTTCGCTCGAGGCATAATGCAACCCCATGTCATGCGATCTTCCCTTATAATGCATATTTTATTTCGGACCGCGTCACGTTGTCATCCACGTGTAAATATCGATTCAATAACGCGACCATAAATAAAATTCTATTTACAAATGCTTCGAATCGATACGACCGAATCTTAATACCGGGAATTTGCATACGCAAAAAATTAAGAGGGGTGCAATCCCTTGCAAGCCTTCTGCACGAGCAAATTTCACCACATCCAAAAAAGACGAGCACACATACGCAAAAAGACACCCTTCCGAAGGGCCCGCTATCTCTTAACATCATTAATCTATTTCTCAACCCTCCTGCGGGGGTGGTTTTGCCTCCCCCATGGAGACTCAGTCCAGTTTTCGGATAGTTTGGTCCGTCTGCGAAACAATGGTCGACTGTGAGGATGTCGAGGGTGGTTTTAACACGACCCCTTCCACGACGAAGTCGTTACTTTCAACCCTCGATGTGCGAAATGTTGTTGATTCGTGTTTTGCATAATATTTGTTGGAAAATTGATTGTTTTTTGGGGGCGAGCTTCTGGGTTTTATTGATTTTTTTTTAATTATGAATTAATCATTTGTTGGAAGTTCTATATCAATATTATTGAATTGAAACTAGTATGTGAATTTTAAAATAAATATAATCTATTATTATATTACAGATAGTAATAATAATAATAATAATAATAATAATAAATCAAATCTATTTTTATAATAGTATTAAAATTGAATTAGTTTTTTCCCGACAGTGATTATAAGGTACCTATGCGTTGAATAGTTTTTTGACAATAATAAGTAAATCAGATGATTTTTTTAAAAAATCAATTTTATTTTTATATCGTCATCATCATCATTGTCAACCGTAAAATGTCCACTGTATTATTTTTATATATAAATACTATCATGATAAATATATATAAACCAAATGAATATCAAGTCGATTGACTAGTTTTTCAGAATTTTCTTGTTTAATAAAAATTCAATGTTAAAAATCATTTTTTTAAACAAAGAAACGGTTATATTATATTTTGATATATGTTAACGATTAAAGATTAGTTGTTTGTTTTAGTTTATAACCTATCATAGTCTAAAAACTACCTATTATAACTACTGATATATTATGCTTCAATTAGCTTGAAATCATTTGACTAAATATACATATTAATATTAAAATTCATTAAAAATTATTTCTTACAAAATATTATACTTTTCAACGGCATCAGAAAGACCCAATCCTGCAATAGACAATACATTCGATCATACCCTTCTATTCATTGCTATATTCGTTATTAAACTTTGTTGATGAACAAACACCATTCATTACATACATCAAAATCAAAAATAAACTTATAATAAAAAAACTAGTACCTATAACAATTACATAAAAAAACATCCACATCCAAAAATACAAAAAGACAAAAGCAAGGGTTCCCAAAAGCATCCACTTCGAACGACTCGAAGTTTCCACCGCGTCTTCCACCATCACCACCCTAAACCCACCCCATCCCTCCCCCATAAACCGCACCACCCTTTCGACGACCGCTCGTCGTCCGACCATACCCCCATCTGTCCTTAGCAGGCTCCGAAATAGAGTACGACGATAACGCTTTCGGGGTACTTTAACCCAACGGACGTACACGTGTATAACTTCTAATATACGCAAGTATTTATGTGCCCGTACTTAAATTCGGCGCGTGTGTGTGTGTGTGTTGGCGAACTCCGAGATTAAATCAGGTTCGTTTATTCGCGGAATGTGCCCCCGGATTTATCTTGGCCCGTACGTGTGTTTTGGGGCGAAATTCGGGAAAATTGCGCCATTGATTAATGGCGGACCCCTACGGGGGTTTGTTTGACTAGTTAGTTTAATGTTCGTTTTGCGGGGGCCATGTTTCAAAAAAGTTCGCGATAGTACGTGTGAACGGTTACGAAAATGTTACGAAGTTGGATGTTTTCGCATAGAAAAATGGACGGATGGCGAAGTTTATAATATATAATATCGATCTTGTATTCGTTTTCGTTGTGGGATTGTGTGAAATGAACGGAAACGGGGCGTTCGTTAGCGAAAGTGGCAAAATTCGAAACCGATGTCAAAAACGAGAGCGGTGGGTTCGGTTGCGATGAAAAATAAAATGAAAAGAACCGAACTAAATAATCGGCGAGTGAGTTAAGCTCAACAAGTTGGTTTCGGGTAAAATAAAAAAAATAAAAAATAATAAAAAATGAACTTGCGAACGGAAAAAAATGGAAATAACAAAACGGCTATTATACACGTTGAAACTGTTCTTTTTCAGCGTTGTTTTTTTTTTTATTCATTCAGTTGTTGTTGAAGCTCGTTCATTCAATCCGCAAATCAACAGATTCGCATATCGCATTTTTTATTATCCGACTCTTAAAAATTAATTTGATAGTAAAAATGTTTTATTTAATATGCCCGTGTTTACATGTAAATATTTAATTTATCATATCGAAAATAATAGACATATAAAACACATTGTACAATTTTTTTTAATACATTATTATATAAACATAGGAATACTTATGCACGTTACGCATTTATTTTATTACTACTATAGACTCGATGTTAAAAAATTTTTAAAATGAAAATATACTTCGCTAGACATCTATAAGTGATCGAAATTGTTTTAACTTCAATATCATTATAGTAATAATATTTAGGTTATAAAGGTTATAAGATAAATGCGTAAAAATCGGTCTCAATCTGAATTTCATATTTTAAAAATATATATTGGTATAGCATTTACGTTTTTAAAATTATCAAATTATTTTTTATATAAATAAGAGCACATTCATATATAAATTTATTTTTTAAGCCGCTCAATTTTCCCCACACACATACAATTTTAATACATTATTAAATAAACACAGTTTTTCTATAAAAAAAATATGAATACTTTTACGCTTTTATTTATTTACTATTATAGAATACCTATTTGTTAAAAACTCCATTTAAATTAAAATATATTTCATAAGACATCTATAATTGATCAAAAATGTTTTGATTTTCATTTCGTAAATATATTAATGATGTTTAGTGAATGTAGAAGATGAATGCGTGAAAATCAATTTCATATAAATCGCGTTTTTTAAAGCTCCCATATTATTTTAATATACATAACAGCAAATTCGTATATAAATCAACTTCTTAAACTGCCCAATTTTCCCTACATACACACACAAAAAAAAGACAAATTCGTCGGCATCAATTATACATACGAGCGCGATCCGAAAAGCGAACCGAACTCCGAACATATCATATTATTTCGCGCACGTAGGCTTCGAAAATTTATCTTGCGCGTATTTGATTGGCCTTTGCCAACATAAAGAAAAGTTTCGCATATAATATAACGAGGGTTATATTTCACGTGATATGAAAGGTCGACGTGCGGTCGTTTCGGGACCACCACCCACCGGGCCGATCTTCCACCCGTTCGCCCCCCCCGGCCCTGCCGCAGATTTTAACGAACTTAGCCTTCGCAAAAGCGGGGGAGGGTATACCCGATCGACGGGTCAAAAACGTCCGAAGCCCTTTACCGCGTCCCGGGGACTTAAACCGCATATTTATCCAAACTAACGGGTTCATCCCGGGTCCCGACGCTAAGGTTAGCTGCTTACTTTGCATTTGCAAACACGTAACCCCCGTGAGGCTATTCGGCCCCCCCCCTCGTCATACACTCGAAAAAGCTCGGGGGGGTGTTCGAGCTTTCGCCACCCCTTTTGCCTCCTAAACACTTTGTGGATTGACCCGAGTTGGGAGCCCAGTGTTTAGGGGCGCTCTCGCACACGCACATATCATTAAGGACATTCATTAAAAAGGGTCAGGCGCTGTTACGGAAAGTCCTTCTTTTATATCCTTTGCAAATGTCTTTCGCTCCTTCCCTTTACGCGATTTTGCGTGTAATTAATAATATAAAACATCCCCCCTTTTCTGCCGAGCACGCCGCGTCAAAGGACAAGCTCTATTTAAAACATATAAAATGTATATTTACGCGTATGCGAAAATACGATATTGTGACGGAAAATTTTACGCGTATTTTAACCCTAAGAAATTAAGCGGACTACGCTTTTGACGATGCTGCGAATTTACGTGCGAATATTCTTATAAAAGCGAGCTTTTCTTCTGTGTATAAAATGAGTCTGTATTATATTTACACATTCAGTAATTTTAATTTAATATTTTCAACTTATACAAATACAATATTATAAACGATCATTAAACTATAATATATGAACCTTTATTTTATTTTATGCACATGAATAGAAATTTTACATAAAATCCTGTAGGGAACGAGCCCTCATTAAGGGCATTCAATCGAAAACTAAACCAAAACATACTAGTTCGTGCGATATTGACAAAACTCGATATTTCGCGTGTATTCAGACAAACGTTTCAGTTTCTGAACAAATTGTCGAAGCAACGCCGCCGCCTCGGTCATATTTCAGCTGAATTTTAGAATGTAACAGCACGTAGAAAGTTTTAATGTAAAATCGCTGGTTGCGAATTTTCCGAACGGTTAGTTGGACGCTATTTCGACAATTTTCATTAAGGCGAAGTGGAGAACGGGCGGGCGAACGAAACGGCCTTTTGTTCGTTAAAGTCAAAGATTATCGTTTGAATTAATTAATTTTTGGGCATATAAAAGTGTATTATAATGTATATGTCTCACCGTATGAATTTGCGAAATTTAGAAATTCTGGCGATGACGTTTTGCGTTGAAATGTTTTCTGTAGTTTATGATGCGCTAGTTGCTTTTCGTAGAATTGCACAGTTGCATGTCTGAAAAATAAATTGATCATATTATAACATACTGAAAATTGAATGGATCAATTAAATAATGATCAATTGGACAATTTTCTATTGAAAAAATTGTGTAATGTGTTTGTTTGATATATTTGCTTTATTTAAATATTATTTAATCAATCTTACAAAATGACTAACTATGAAAATGATTAAGATGGTAATTTGATCATATTAATATCAAACAAATAGATGTTGGTTTAACTTTTCTCATTGAAAAAATGAACTTATTAAATATTGATAAAAATTATTTGTGTAATTTTCAGTTATTTTTTAGCCAGCAAAATTTTTTTAGACAATTTTCGAAACTCATCCTCTTCATATCATTTGAATAAAATCTTATTCTTAAACCCAGCTAAACTCACCCAAGAAATTTACATAAAACGGGGTGCATAAAATACTTTCATATATTTATTATGAATGAAATTCGTATAAATTCTCATATCCAACACAAAGTCGAAACTTATATTATACTATTCCATACAACCTAACCCTATTCTGACATTCAACGAAACTCCACCTAGACGTAGCCGCAACTCCCCATCCGAAAATTTCCATACGATCTATTATACCGTTCTTTGGTTGCCGAAGGCTTTACGATTTGACCGCCCGTTCCGAATTTAATAACACGCGCAACAAAGTTGCCTCGGCTTTATTTCAGCGTCAGAAGCGCATCAAACACCCGCAACGTATTGGGCTGCGCGAGAAACGGCGAAAGCTCACAACTTTGCCCGCCGGCGAGCTTTTGTTAAAGTTAACACCCCACACACGCAAACGCGAACGCTCAAAGAGAGGGGCATCGTGCAATCGCGGCGCCGAGTCCGGCCCTGGCGCTGTCTTCGCGAAAGCTCCCCGCCGAAGCTGCAATTAACGCTTTCGGCCGGCGAGTGTATGCATTCGCGGGGGTGGGTTTTTCGGGGGTGCTTTCGTTTCGGGATCGAATATCGCGTGTAAGGTCGTGTTCGGCGCGAAACTTTCGGCGGCCATTAGTCGCGATGGGCGCCATGTTGGTTTTCGCGTCGCGGATGAGAGGTTCCAAATGGGAAATGTTCTTTGTGCGAGTTGGTGTGGTCGCAGTTTCGTTGTTGGGTGTAGTTTGTTTAATGTGTGTTGACGCGAGGGGGTTTTGTGGTTCTGTTTTGAAAATTTGAAATTTTATTATGTGGAGATGAGAGGATGCATAGTTTTTCTATTTGAAAATAATATAGTTTTCACACTCAACATTCACCTTTTCGCCGGTACTAGGTTTGAGATTGAACTGAATTTTATTTTGCTAACCCAACTTAACGCCTAAGGGTACCTAGGAGTTAAATTAGATTAGGTTAAGAAAGAAAATACAGGAAAACCTCAAACCTAGTACGACCAATTCAACCATTTAAAAATCAAATTCAAGTACCGGAAAATATAATGAAAACCTTTGTCATAGTATTCAATTGCAACAAGTAATCAACATACAATCTATTTTACAATTACATCTATTTTATTGAACACAGTTTTTACACTTTTTACACAGTTTTAAACATTTGATTCAACCTTTCAAACTTCAAATTAAACCTTTTACAAACCTAATTCAGTCATCGGAAGTATTATTAAGACATTCTAATTGATCAAAGAAATATATACAATCAATTCTCTAAATGTATTTATTTCATTGATAACAGATTTTTCTCTTCAAATTAAACTACATATTTAAACTTCAAATTCAACCATAGGAAAGTATTATCAATAACATTATCAAAGTAATCACTGATATATAATCTATTCTTCAATTAGATTTTGATAATTTAACAACCAGTTGCTAATTTTGTAACAAATTTTTGTATACATACTTAATAAATTATATTTTTTTAACAAATTTATCTAAAAATTAGTACCATGGATATATAGCTAACGTTTGTTTTATATTTTTCATTGAATCATTAAAAAATTTAGTAAATAAATTTGCGATGGTTGATTTTGATTTGTAAAAGGTTGAATTTGGAGTAAAAGGGATATTTTAAAATTTAGGATTTTTTCATGACGATGAAACAATGGATAATTTTCTTATCATGAAACGACAAAAAAAGTAAATTTGAATATGATACTTTTATTCTGATGATATTCTTCAAAAATTATGATTATTATATAAAAATCAACAATATATCGATCGATTTTCTGTTCTATATTAGGATACCACTTGAATTCAGAGGCTTGAACTTAAATTGCCATTAGACTAAAATCCAACCCTGATTTTATTTTTAACAAACAAATTATACTAAACGAAAAAAATTCACATTAAAAAAAAATCAAATAACACCTACTCAATTTTATACCGACAACAATATAAAACATTATACTTCACGAGCGATTATTATCATTATTATAATTATCACCATCGACGTATAAAACGGCCATTAGTCCCGCGGATGCAATGCGCGTCGATAATTTTCGCATTAAAGAGCTTTGCCATTATCGGATCGGATTCTTGGAAATTTCGCCAGATTAAAGCTCGACCTTTTTCCGCGCCGCGAAAGATCCGGACAATTGCCAAAAAAGCGGAAACTCCGCTTTTCCCAATACGCGCTTATTAATCGCCTGATTAATCACCTCTTCATAATTTCCCGAAAAAAAAAAAAAAAAAGTAAATATAGTAGAATCTCAAATATCCGGACTAAATGGAGATTTAGATGGTTCGGATGGAGGAAAATCGGGATAATCGTCACAAGAATAAAAATTATGAATTTATTAGGAATTAAATTAAATTATTGATAGAAATTTTTGGTGTGTATAATACACAAAACTTTTAAGTATTTTTAAAACGTATTCATAGTCTATTTATTTTAGGTTATCCCTTATATATAATAGCGGATTTCTGTGTGTTTCCGTCTGTATATCTGTTCAATAACGATCGCGACTTTTTCGCTAATATGGTCTTTATATGCGTATACAGTTAACGTCTATTATATGATTCTTATTAATTACTGCCTCTGGCTTTGCCTATATGTTGTAATTGTGACAATAATAAATGAACTGGTTTTATTAATTAAATATTAAAT
>JAOXNN020000021.1:1728971-1760313 GCA_028571205.2 Hydropsyche betteni | reverse complement strand
CCCCCAGTCTTATAGTGTGTCGTGGCCGTCGGGCGCCCATTGCTCGGCCGGCGCCCTCACCGCGTGGACGCGCGGCCCGCAGTTGCGGAAGCGCTGATCGGTTCTAACATAAATAATACTGATAACGATTCGTTCCTCGAAATTTTGTGATTTTAATTAATTAAATAAAAAAAAATAATTTGAGTGGATTTTTCGAAAAATATTTTAATAATAATTTAACGAGATTCTCGGCTGTTATGTTTCACGGAGAAAATTTAATATATCGTAGGTTTAAACCGAATGTGACTTATTGTTCGAACTTTTTTTGGTGTTTTTCGGAAAATTAACATGTGATTCGATGGGTCCTCGTTTCGATGAGACGGTTAGTTTTTTGAGTGTGGATGTTTTGTATTGTTTTATTGTGGTTTGTCGTGTTTTGCGTTTATGCGTTATTTGCACGTTTTATGTGTGCATATTGGGGATGATATTGTAGGGGTGGCGTGCAATTATTACCCGTCGTTGTGAGAAGTGAAGGGTTGCAATGTTCTTAATTCGAATTTTTAATAAGAGTCATAGACTTCGGATACGTGAATGCACACATTATACGCACATGATAGGACATTATTTTTTCGTCAAACTTTATTATTTTTTTCCATGTATTATTTTTCATAAATAAATTATTATTTTTTTTTACCACTATCATTTTTTTATTTACATCCTTTCCTTTTTCCTTATTCTTTTATATTATTATATAAATTTAATATAAAATATTATTATTATTATTTTCAATATCCATCTACATACGATTTATAAAACTAAATTGTTTATAACAAATAAATAGTTTGACTATTCACCGACAGAGTAAAAAACTTCGATCGTTCATTTTGAATCATTTTGATTTTGCCGTCGGCTACTAGATGTACATTTATTTTATTTTTATATTATTTTAAATCATATACGAATCAAATTTTGATTATTATATGAATCTAGTCAATTGAAAAAAAATGTATCAAGTCATCTGTAATTGTTATAAACATAATAAACAAAGGTTTTCATATCTATAAAAAGAGCAATGAGTTTATATATACTCTTTATTTATACTAATATATTAATTGTTTATATTTTATATTAAATAGAATATTATTTAATTGATTGATTTAAAAATAAATTTATCAGATTGTATTATGAGTGATTCAAATTCGATTCAAGAAATTTTAGTTCAAATTTAAACGATATACAGCAAACCCCCCCTATATCGTTCAAATGCATTTGAAACAAGCAGGTAACACGTGAAAATGTCCAAAAAAAAAAATTTTAATTAAAAAAACCCTATAAAATGGAATCTATTATGACGTTATAGGAAGGTTTACTGCAAACTACAAAACAATTGAACATAATCCAAAGTAATCATCTTTAATTAATTCCGCAAGTTAATAATGAATAACCAAGTTTCCGTCACTATAACAAAGCGTGCGAAGATTTCACCGCATTATTTGCCCGAACGGTTAGTTTCAACGTTCCCCGAACACACACACACACTGGAAAAGGGACAGCCCACCACTGAACGAAGTTTTCCCATCGTTAACCCTTTAATTTTTCCGAAAGGGATCGCGTGTGGGCCGCCGTTTAGCGCTCCTTGCCGAGCAAACGAGACGTTTCCCTTTCCTGTCGGAAAACTGCAAGAATATTACACGCGAACACTTTCGCCCGAATTTATCGTTTTGTGTGTTTGTCGTGTGTGTGTAATTAATAATGGGGGTTTCGGGGTGAATCTTTGTGGTGGTTTCGATTGTTTCGGGTTTGAGTTTGTGTGTTTTTTCGGGTTTGAGTGTTTAGTGACATCTATTTTGTTTGGGGTGATCGATTTTTTTTTTTTTGGATCGATGGTAGTTCTTTTTTGTTTTTGTGTGTAGATGGCTTTTTTATATTTGTGTGACTCGAAAAATGTTGAAAATTATATTTGAAATTGAAATAAAATCGTTTTTAAATTAAAATGATCGAATGGATTAAATTACAAATCAAATTCTTAATTTAACTCTTCGCCGATTTTTCATATACGAAATTTGATAAACTCATAAGAATATTATCTTTCCTATATAAAATCTAAAAAATAATCTTTTGAATTTTTTTCAATATTAATTCTAAAACTCAATACATAATTTAAACTAATCTTTTCAAAACTAGTTATCAATTTTTCTTTTGCAAAATTTAATAAACTAATCAAAATATTATATTTTTACTCCACAAAATCTGAGGATAATCTTTGAAAATTTTATCAGTATAAATTTTCCGATCCGATGCATAACTTTAACCAATCTATCTAGAATCATCTATCAATTTTTCTTTTATAAAATTCGATAAACTCATCTTAATATTATGTTTTTTACTGCACAAATTCATAAGAATATTTTTTTTAAATTTCCCGAGTATAAATTCTTAAACTCAACGCATAATTTAAATCCATCTATTTAGAAACATTTTTCCTCTACGAATCCCCGAAATATTTTAATCTTCAGCAAAATCTACAAAACAATCAAATAGAATACAATTTTCTACGGAATATGATTATTTTATCTTCAACAATATTTAAAGAACCATGAGAACAATTTTCCAATCTTTCAAACTCAATCATTTGAACCAACCCTTCTAATCTAATTCTAACAACCTTTTCCACATAATCTAAAAAACCATAAAAAGGATTTTCCAACATTTTAACCTATCATTCAAACTCAATAATTAGAACCAACCCATAATTTTTTCTCATACAAATTCCAACAACATTTATCACATAATCTAAAAAACCATTAAAAGCATTTTCAAACAATTTATTCAATCGTTCAAACTCAATAACATAAACCAACCCATCATTTCTTCTCACACAAATTTTAGCCCCTTCATCAAAATCTATAAAACGATCCCCCAAAATAACAAATCCTGACTCCCAAAAAAACATCCCACACCCAAAAACCCTACAAATTTCCTTCGACAACCCCAAAGAACAGCCTCCCAAAACACCACCGCAACAAATTCCCGAACTTTCCGGATTCGGGCATCAAAGCAAAGCGGCCCCATAGTATCATGGTGTTTACCTGGTCCGCGCCAAACGCAATTAGCGCTAATCGATCGACATGACGACAATTAGAGCCCCGGTATGTGCTCCATCAGCTGTTGTGTTTAGGAGCTACAATGCCCAAACATGCCGCACATATATGTGTATTATATATGTGTTAGGTGTGATAATGCACGTGGTGTGTGCAACGCGCACGTGGACCCATTCATGCCGGCGTTTGTTTATATTGTCGATGTTTTTCAATTTGAAAGTTGATGGATCGGTTGAGGTGTTTCGTATGGAAAAATAGTTCGTTTGACTATCCGTCGATAGATGGCAATATTTTTTTATATTATATCTATGTATTTATTTTTTATATTTGAATATTTTTATTAATATAATAATTATGTGAATCGTATAGATGTGAATTCGATTGAGTTATTTTTTCGAAGTTAATTTTTTTTTAATTTGTATCGATTTTTAAACGAATCGTATCTTTTTACATACTACTTTTACATACCAAATTCAGTTTTATTCTAATCAAATTCAACCTTTTTAAACTTCAAATTAAACCTTTTTCAAATCAATTTCGACCACCATAAATTTATCTTCCTTATTTTTCAATTTTTTTATGATTAAATGAAAAATATTAAAGAAACGTTAGATACCCATGTTACCTATTATATTTTAAAATTTATTTAATAAAAAAAATAATCGATTATGTATATAAAAATCATCAATTGAGATTATCAAAGTCAAATTGAAGTATATATTGTATTTCATTGATTGCTATAACAACGGTCTTAGTACTTTCCAATAATTGAATTTGATTAGGAAAAGGTTGAATTCGATTTGTACAAGATTGAATTTAGAATGTGAAAGCTGTTCATAAGAAAATTTCATATACTATTTTAAATGAAATTATTATTTTTTCAGATTATAAGGAGCGGTGCTGAAGACGGAGCAGCACCATATTCAACCAACGTTCATGTAGAAACCACATGCTCGCATTATTAGGGTGAGTCTCGATTTGTTCAACGACAACACACACATTTAATTCGCAATATTGTAAATTCGCTCCTTATTTCGATAACACGTTCGCGACCCACGCACGCAATTATCGCGCTCTGAAAAGGCGAACACCGGATACCACACTTGGAAACAACAAATCTCTTCGCTCCTAATCATCTCCAGCTTGAGTTGACGCATTCACATTTAATGAACGTTAATGTTTTTTTCCTTCTGATATATATATTATTTTCCATTCGGGCTTCTTATCGTGCGCCGGGGCGTACTGATTTGAATTTTTTCCACATATGCACATGTTTTTTTACGCGTATCTCGAAAGAAACTTCCCGATAAGCGACTTATCTCGGCGATGCAGAAACGGAAGCAGGAAAGCTGACTTCAACACATTCAAAAAGAGCCAGAAAGGAGTCAGATAACGCGTTATCGCTCGGTGTGTGTGTGCGCTTTGCAAAATGTGGCGAAATAATCGTATGCATTTTGCAAGAATATTTTAATGATGCACCCGCGGAAAGTGCTTGACCACTTTTTTGTCGTCTCGGCCTTTTCACGCTCGATCTCTTTTCCGGCGGGTTTTTCTTTGGAAATGGAAATTCTATTTATCGCTGTCTTTTTGAAAGCCTCACTGTTGCCGTCGTATGCGAAGTCTTTTCAATAATATCAACGTTACTATGAAAGTTAGGTGTGAGTTTTAGATTTTGATGTTGAAATTTGATTATTTATCAAAAATATTCCAATTTCTTGTTTTATACTGATTTTTTATCGATATTAATTAATTGAAGTATTGTTTGATTATTTTCGATAAAATAGATACCTATCACACATCATATATAGAAAAACATTGAAAAAAAAAACTTACAATTGTTTCAATTACAGGTTTCATACTAACATATCCATCAATACTAATTAATTAAAGTGTATTTTGTTTAATAATTTTGCTAAAATCGTTATTATCACAAATTTCGAAACATTAAAATCAATATTTATACATAAAAAAAAACATTGGATATAATTTCTGAATCATTTATTATTCAAATGCGAGTTCATATACAATTTTTGAAGACAATTCGATTTCGCAAAAACCTCGCGACAAAGATACAAGTGCGCGCACCCTTCCGGCACAATGGAGGAGTCAGTCGTCTATTTTTTTTTCAGTGCGCTTTTCCTCCTCCATTTCAGCATCTTTTTCCTTTTTTTCAGCAGTGTCGTAACGTTTGAAAGGAGTCCCCGTTGTGTTAGCAGGTGATGCGCTCTCCTTTCAGCGTCCGCTCTTCAAGAGCGCAAACGATTTTGCTTCACTTTCACGAACTATGCTTCAGATGCGATTAAAATCCTGAAAACAGTGACGAGATTAAAGCGGTTCGATATCCACAGACGTAGTGTGAAATCGCGATTCTTTGCATATCGTGTTTTTTTTTTGTAAGACACGAAACATCTCGGCGTGATTCGATTGATGTTTCAATGATTAAATGGTCGTATATGATCCGTTAGATGAGCCAGTTGAGAAATTTAGTTTTATATGAAAGTATTTACATTTTCAAAGTTACATTTTTAGAAATGTAAAGTCTGTACTTTTCAATTTCATGTTTATTTACTTTATTCTTTTCTTTTGATAATTTCGATAAAATTTATATAAAAATGTGCACTTTGTATTTACTTTGAAAGGATCATTTATGATCTTGATAATTTTCATTAGTTTAATAGATGAATTTTGCTTATTCAAATTAAATTTAGTTTTCTTAACCATCTAAAGATGTTCAAAACTGTCTTTATTTTTAACTATAATATTATATTTCTTACAGTAGTCAGACTACTTTAGTTAAATTATTGCAACACGTGTGAAAGAATGGATAAATATCATATTTGAAATACAAAATGGTATATCATGTGTTTTATATTGCTTTAATCTTATTAATAAATTTTTTAAAGCATATTGTATTTCTCATATTGCCAGTTTTTCTGGCGGATCCTATGTGAGAGAAAAATTTTCGTCGTAATCGCATAATCGAATCTTAAAGCCGTCATATTAAAAAATATCCACGTATTCACTATGCAATTTAAATTGTATTGTTCGCACACGTCGCAAAAGCTTCACGCAGCTTTTTAAGACGATTAACGAAATTAAAATCTCTTTTAATGCGACATAATTAGCAAACGACCGACTCCAAAAGGATTCAGAACAATAGGACGGTTAGACGCAGCAGACGAACATTAATTCACGAAAGTACATTAGTTTAATCACACTAGAAAACTAATAATATGAAACGAACACTATTTTGTATTAGATTCGAAAATTAATACGAAATTAACTCACGTTTATACGTATTGAGTACGAGGCTTG
The DNA here is from genome assembly GCA_028571205.2 of Hydropsyche betteni. Taxonomy (NCBI): domain Eukaryota; kingdom Metazoa; phylum Arthropoda; class Insecta; order Trichoptera; family Hydropsychidae; genus Hydropsyche; species Hydropsyche betteni. The sequence continues at coordinate 1,753,918 of JAOXNN020000021.1, read as the reverse complement.
TCTGAAGATGGGTATGTGTTGTATGGGGTTTCGCTGACAATGCACCGTCGATGTCCGGTCTTCGGAATGATTGAGAACCACGTGTAGTTCCGGTCACTTCCGATGACGACTTCCGGTCAATTGTTGAAAAGCCTGTTGTCGGTTCGATGACCGCGAAAATCGCTTAGAAAAACCGCTAGTTTTCATGATGACCTCATACTGATGATTTTCTATAATTTACATCAAAAAAAATTGTTATACCTACTAAAGATATTAAATTATATTTATATATAAAAAAAATATTTTGAAAACTAATAGATTACATTTCAATGCAAAAAGCGATCAAGTATTCGCAAAATAAAAATTATTAATATTTATAATTTTTTTAATTAAAATAAAATAAAATCCAAAGATACTGTTATCTTCCAAAAAAACCGAATCCTACGCATTGTTTTGTCATCTTTTGTCCTTTTTTTCGAACACGTACACTCCCGTTAATCGAAAAGTCGTTGATCTCTACAAATCTAAAACAAAAAATTAAAATAAAAACGAAATCCCGAATCGTTTCAGAATCGCATTAACATTTTGGCACGTTTATGAAATGTGGGTCATTTCGCGCAATAAGCGACAATCGATACGGTCTCATTACGACAACGGAACAAAAACGAACGTTGTACATACACTAATATTACACTGGCGCGATTAGATAAAGTAAAAATGATAAAAGAGCTTTTTATTGTTGTTGTTAGTACACGTTCAGATCGTCCGTTCGGTATCGGTCGATCTTCGTGTGGTCTGTAATGTGAGATATTAAATTGAATGCATTACTTCGACTTTTATGACCTCCAATTTGTCGGTAATTGAAGTGTTTTTGTATAGTTGCAGTTTTTTTACAGAAGTTTGAATTTTTAATTTTCGGTAGGTGAATAGATGATTTATATTATGAGCTAATTTCTTTTATATGATAAATCGTCTTTGTGGAGTTGTGGAGTCCGAAACTATTTGGTTTAGGTTGGACTGAAAACCATTGAGTTCAGTTAAAATTTTCAACAGTTGTTGGAAATCTAGTGTATGAAATGTTGGATTAAAAAAGTTAGATAAAATTAGTTCCCAGGAGGAAAAATTAAACAATCTATCATTGAAGACATGTGATATGTTTATTGTTTAAAAATTGAATTCATATGAGTGAATCTTTTTTTTAAATACAATTTGATATGGTCATTCATCTTGAAAAATAGTTTCAATATCAAAGATCCGAGAAAACTTAAGAGATTCACACCCTTAATCTTTTCCTAAGTAAAAAAAATATTGAAATTTTCATTAGTAACATAAGATTCTTTTCTAAAAAAGCATAAATATGAAACTTTGGGGTCTGAAATATATTCCATATTGTGTTTAACGTCATATTTAAAATAACATAGTATAGTGTAAGAACTGCAGTATGATTATGTCTTAACTGATTTTTTACGTTAAACAATTTCCATTATATATATTATATAATTGCACAATTCTAAGATTCATTAACAACAATCACTAAGGACCTAATCAATCCAACTCCTTAATCTATGTACCATATCCAACAATCCAGTGAATGATTGCGATGTTTTCACACAACACACATCCGCCCACAACGACCAAAGGTCAACGGAGGTGACACACGGTCCCACCGTCAGAAACACACGAATGTCGACCGACAGACAAACACAACAATAATAATAAAAAAACCGACAATAGCAACAAAAGCAAGTCAAATTACCTCAATTCGACGTGGAGATTCCTTCACGCGATTGGCGAAGGTCCGCGCCTCCCACAGACCGCCCACTGGCCAATCGGAGAACGCAAGCCGGACACTGTATGGAATTATTTGTATTGTGAATCGAAATTATATTATTTCGTGGTTATTTTTTGGGTCTGTGACATGTTTGTGGGTGTTGGGATGGTTTTTAGATGGGTTTTTTCGGGTGGGTTTTGCGCTTTTGTTGCGCGGTTGGGAGGAAATTGGCTTGATGTGGTTGTGTGATTTTTTTTTTTAGTTTTCGAATGCATTTTATAATATTAGATATTGTTGCAGTATATTAGAGGTCATTATATAAATATTTCATATAAACGTTTATTGCTGAATAGAATCTTTTCATTGCTATTGAAATTTTTTTTTTATAATTAGAAAATATATTTTAAATAATTCAAACATGAAAATCTTATAATATCTACATTGCATTGTTAAATCTATGTGCAATTTAATTCTGAGATTCAAATCATACGATCCCATATAAAAATTCTATCAACAAACCACCGAATTCATTGTATATATTACAAATGCAATATTACTAATGCAACATACTGCAAAATAATCTAGAAATATTTAGATTTCAATATGATAAACCTTGAATTTTCAAAATCAAATGTTCATCCCGGATCCAAGATTACATTAATTATATCCATCTATCAATTGCTTAAATTCAACACAAAAACATCTCACAATCAAATTTTAACTTCTAACAAACCATAATATCATAGATACTAACACTATTACTATCCCCTATATAATAGCGGATTTCTGTGTGTGTGTGTGTGTGTGTGTGTGTGTGTGTGTGTGTTTGTCTGTTCGATGACGCTCGCGACTTTTTTTCTTTTCTTTTTTTATGATGATGATGATGAACAAATGAACTGGTTTTATTAATTAAATATTAAATATTCAAATCAGGTAAACATTTCGAGTTCATACAATCGTGTTTTCACATTTTATCGTTTTCCGTTCCTTAACAAAACCACAGCCGATGTTACTAACATCGGGCCTATACACTAGTGCACTATAATAATATAATCTAAAAATATCGAGATTCCGATATAACAAATCTAAAATTTCAAGATCAAATTTTCATCCGGAAATCTCAGACTAAACTCATCATACCTATCAATCGTCCAACTCAACACTGATACATCTCACAATCGAACCAAACGACAACTTCTACCAAACTAACTTCAAACATCATCATATTCACATCAACAAGGCTCATTACAACATCGCTCACGTTTTATTCGACGTCGATAAAATACGAAATTATCGCGTCGCATTGTCCCCCATACAGGCGAAGGTTCATCCATCTTAGGGATGATGGTGGCGAAGGGTGAGCGTGCAGATGCCACGTTGTCGAATCAAATTCGTACCCCAGCCGAATTGTGCCACCGGTCGTTTTGTATACCTTGGTTGCATTGCTTCTGCCATTGTTGCCCTACAAAACTTGAAAGCGTCGCCGAGCCCCATTGGCGTTGCGTGGTGACGGTTTTTATCTGAAAAATTAATTGTTGTTTAATTTTGGTGTGATTGAGACGTGCGTTTCGATCGATGTCGACTGTTTGATCGAACGATTATTGTCGATTGGTTTTATGGGGTCGTTATTTATTATATCGACTAGTAAATAGGCCTGATGTTAATAGTATCTGGTTGTGTATTTTTTTATTTTAAAGTTCATGCACGAAATTAATTTAATATTTAATTAAAAAAATCAAAATAGTTCATTTGTTATTGTCACCAGACGTCATATAAGCAAAGCCAGTAGTTAGTAGGTAATAAGCATCATATTGTAGACGTTAAATGTATACGCATGAAGACCATACTACTATAAAAAGTCGCGAGGGTCATTCGAACGAACAAGCGAACAGACAGACACACAGATATCCGTGATTATATCTATAGGCGATAAAATTAGATTTGGTTGTATTATTGGGTCAGTATTAAACTATATTCGATATTATTAATTCTTAAATTCATATTTAAAATAAATTATGATAATAATCATCATCACCGTCGTTATTATTATTATTATTATTATTATAATAATATTTTTAATAAAATAAATATTTTTTTCTAAAATGAGTATTTTTATTATGCTTTCTATTGATATTTCTTTATAAAAAAACGGAATGAAATATATGATATTACTGCTTTTGTACTATACATTCAACTTTTTAAATCTCTTAATTACCAAATTCAATCGTTGCAAAATTATTTTATTAATTTTTTAATTTAAAGAAAAATTTGGTGCATATCCATGATACCTATTTTCAGAATGATTTCTTAAATAATTATGTATTATTTTACATATAAAAATCACCAACTGAGATTATCAATGTCAAATTGAAGAATATATTGTATTTCAATGATTACTGTGAAAACGGTCTCAATAATACGATTCCGATGATTGAATTTGATTTGTAAAAAGTTTAATTTCAAGTATAACCGCTTAAATTCCCAGATTATTTTTTAAAAAAATCATCACAGTTCCAAGCATTTGGCGAGCGTGATAACATTGCGTGTTCACCGGTGCTCTTGTGACCCTATTGCGAAGCAACGTCTACGAACAAGGGTAATCTCATAGCACATAAACAGTTAAAAAATTAAATTTGAAGTTTAAAAAGTTGAGTTTGATTTTAATGAAAAATTAATACAAAAATAACGTATTAATTCATAAATTTTATATAATATAATAATTTATTAAAAAAAATAATTTATTTAAAAAAAAAGTGCCACCATTGGCAGCACGCGACAGTAACGTGCCAGGTGCGCACGCGTTCGGCATTTTACGATCGGACATCTAATGCTCCCCATTTACTTTTACACACAACTGGTTTTTTTTTATGCATTACAAGTATTACGAGCATCGTCACGCCACTTTTCCCACCGACTTCCCATCCTCGCTAACATCCAATCAATTAATTACTCCGTCCGGACAAAAATCGACACACTTTCGGGACCGTCTCTTGGTCGCTTCGGAGCCTCCTTTCGAACATCTGTCGCGAAATCTGGCGAAATTGTGTTCCGATTGTTGTCGAAGGGGTTGATCTGGGGGTGAAAGTGAAACGTGCAGCTGTCGAAGATACGTCAAAGTGTGTCTTTGCTGAATCGGGTGTCCGTCAACGATGATGACGGTCCGCGAAAACGGGTTGAGTCTGCGAATTTGATGTCGAATCGATCGAATATTATATTTTGTGGTGGTTATATGAAAATTTGTAATGCCGCGAATCCCCCGTTTGCATTGTGCAAGAATAATAAAAAAGGAAATGCTCCTGACTTACTGACTTAGGGGTGGAATATTTCAAACGAATTGAATGAAACGCGTGCCGCCATCATGTAACCTGAAATTATTTCTGTATTTTGGTACGGCACAAATAATTTTCGTCGATGTTCTCCCTTAGTTATACAAAAAAAGCACCACCTGGTTCTACGGTTAACGTTCTGAGCATTTGAACCCCTTGTACTTGTTAAATTCTAACATATTTTATTTCCGGTACGGACGCGTACCTTATGGTTTCTTTTTCGAAACGGTTACGAAATTAAAATCGCCCCCAAGTTCAAACCAATTTAAAGTTTCGATTGTTTCGCGCCAAAAAATGTGCAAGACGACGAGTTAAATCGGACAAATAGTTAAGAAACCGCATTGGCCACAAGACGCGTCAACCCTTCGAACGTTCACAGTTAAATTTAACTAGTTTAAGTTGTTTAACTTCGGAATTCCTACGTTGACTCGTTGATGGATTGTTCGATTAAATAGTTTTTGAGTTGAACGCTCCTATTGCATATATTTTTGTTCGATTAACATAACACGATTAGTACAAAAACAACAATGATGTTATACTGAATAAACTTATAGTTTTAATAGTTATTATTAAATGAATACATTTATACTAATAAAAAAATAAATTGAATAACATACATTTGATCTGAAATCAGTTAGTAAAAAATGATTTAACTATCAATTTTTTTATTGTTACCTTTTTGTATCATATGAAAATTTTTTTGATATATTATAATATTTTCGTTTCGTACATAAATTGCAATAATAATGATGATAAAATTATAAATTCAAATCAATTTATTTTTCGACAATTGATTTAAGACCAATTGAAAAGTGATAGTTTACGCATTCGACTCTGATATTAGCATTTCTTTATCATTTCAAAAAAATAAAATCCTGATATATCGAAAATATTTCATCTATTATCAAAACCTTAAAATTTAAACTCATCGATCACCACCTTCAAAACATTATTGCATCAAACTCCTCACAAGAACCTCTCCCATCACCCAAACCATCGCCCATCAAATCCCATCACCAAACCCATCATCTTCCACCCCCATCACAATTCCTCGCGTGCTTAACCCGTTCGTGGCATTTAATTGTCGCGCCGCAGTTAATCGAAGGGCGATAGCACGTAATCGATGCGTTATGTGCATCAATGTGCATCAACTGCACACAAATGCATACACCGCATTGATATACCTGTTCATGGTATAATTATGTGTGTGTCCTAATCGCACAGTGGCGGTACACCGCAGACCGATCGATCCGTTCGAATCATGCATAGAACTTGATTTTACGGGGAACGACTATGACGTTTCAGGGTCATTGCCGTGATGATCAAATCTGGAATTGTTATAAAGACCTCCCAATGTGAGGGTTTTTTTGGTTGTGCAAAATTTTATCCGAAAATCCAACAAAGACTGTCTTAAATATCGCGTTACGTAAACATCCTTAAAAGGGCATTTCTTATAGATCACACCCCCGCGAAAGGAGGGCATGGATGATCGATCGGTGGGATAGTATAAAGAAGATTTAGGGCAAATTAAGGTTTGGGTTATAAAGAAATTCGCACACAATACGTCTTTTATTATGTCTGGATTTTGTAATGAAGTCGGTTTTGGGGTTGTCAAACGCGGAGGTAATTCGATAGGTGAATCTTCGCATGATCGATGTTCTTATTATTGTAGGAGTGATCTTTAAGTCGTTTGTGATTCGTTTTTTTTTTTTGAGGTTTTTAATGGACAAACACGTCTTTTGGTATTTGTATAATCTGAAGACAAAAGGATGGACAGATGCTTGTAGGAAGATATCAAATTTCCCAGACAAAAAGACGTCCGATCGTCTTTTGGCATCTGTATTTTTTATTATATGAAAAAAACGTTGGAATCGTTATCGGAATTAATTTAAATACGTACAATTTACGGTATTTTCAATGAAAAAAACTCTTCATATGTTACGCCTGAATTTACTTTGACAAACCGTAACGAATTTCAAACCATCTGTTAGCTGGGTCGTTATGGTTTTACCTTTTGCTACATACCCCCTTGCGTTTCTTAGTTTATTTTTTATAATGACTAAATTAACGGGAACAACTGAGAGCGAACAGGAAATACATGACCTCTATTCAAACCATAATTAACTTCTAACGTTTTTTCGAAAACTCCGATTCAAATTACCGCAACAACGACGTAACATCTCACGCAAAACGGCAAACTTTTCCCAATAGAGCGAAAGCATCCCTTCGAAAGCTGCAATAAAAGCCAACAGACTTTCCGACCGTTTACACAATTTTCCAGACGTCTTGATCGTTTACACGCCGTAAACGCCCACCCCAAGGGAAGACTTAAATCTTCCCTTATTCCCCTTCCTTACACAGACACTTAGCCGTTCCCTCGAAAGCCTTTTCGCCGTCTTGGGAAACCCCGGGGAGGCGTTTCTCGGGGAGGGGCGAAGTGGGCGGGTGGGCGGTCGAAGAAAGCTCCAAGAAGGCTTCGAGGGGATTTTCAGCGGCGTTGTATGTGACCTGAAACCGCCTATAAGGAGCGACCTGTTGCTTGTGGGTGGGCGGGCGTGTTGGGCTCCGCTTTGAATGGGCGGAATGAGGGCTGGGGCCGATACGACCACTTGTGGATGGTTTCTTGGGAAAGTAATACTTTATTAATAAATTTACTTGAATTTTTTTATATATAGACCGTTTTCAGATAATATCTTAATAATATAATAAGAGAAATGTGATTTTTTTTTATTGATACACATAAGTGACATAAATTTTTTTTTCAGATTTTTGATATGTTCAAATTATTAATACGTGATTTGAATTCAATAATCAATAGAAAAAGTTTGATGATGATATATTTTATATTTGAAATAAAATTTTATTTATATAAGGATTGTATGGTAATAAAGACCCTTCTCTTAGGGTGAGCTTTGATTATACGGTGTAAGGAAGTCGTCTTGACAAACTTCCCTACATCAAATAGCTTGTTTAGTGGTAAAGCGGGCAATCAAGTCAACTTAACGTTATCGTTGCAGGGGTTTCGAATCGTTTTATTTTTATATTTATAATAAAAATCAATACTCAAATCATTTATATTGACATTTGAAACATATAATATAATGTTTCATCACAAAAATAAACATTTTGAATTCATTATATCAAATGAAAATTTGCACTGTTCGACAATGAGTAATGAACGATGTCGACATATTTCAAGCCGCACCGCATCATAAAGCGCCTCGATTATTCTCTTGCTCCACATTCTCTTGAATAGTCCGATACGGAAAAAAAACTATACTGAAAAATAAAAAGAGAAAATCGCAAAAAAACTCTCCCCGGTGGGTAAGAAAGGGAACAATGAAACAAAACCTTTTCATACAGAAGCGCATACCAATTTGCGCTTCGAAAAAAGCAATAAGCAATAATGATAATAGAAAGAGGAACAAAAAAAACAGCAGCAACAAACAATCGCAGCGAGAATGATAGAAATGCAATCATACGTGTAAGAACACTCCATGTTCGCACAATGGCAAGGAGACTTGTATCCGACTTGTATCGGACTGCATGTATGCATTTGTGCATACGTTTGCATGGGGGGGTATGGGGTGCTCATCTCCGTTTTTTCAAACTGGAATACGAGCCATTGTCGAGTTGGAAGGATACGTTGTTGGGCCTCAGCGAAAAATCCGCTAAGCAAAAACAATATATAGGAAACGCGGTGTGTCGTCGTCGTCGTCGTCTAAGCCATTCAAATGATGCGTTTGTTTTGTAATTTTCGTTATTTTATATATTATTGTAGTTTGGGATTGTATGAGGTAAAGGCTAAAAGGTAAATTTTCATTATCGCTGCGATTTTTTAATGATATTTGAAGTAATTGTTTCTGCAGTATGGTTGGTGTAAAATGATGATCATTGTCATTTCATTTGATATTCATTAAAATTTTTATGATTTTTTTAATAATATTTGATGTATCGACACATTGAAAACTATCCTTAATTTTACAGTTATATCGACGATATGCGTATCCATACATAAACTGCACTACTTATTGCTTAACTTCTGAAACAAATATATTTAAATTAATACCTCATATCCTACCATTTTTTTAAGATTTACCTAAAAATTTTAACTTCTTTCGCTTAATACTCGAAACTTACAATACCAACATGGATTTTTTTTTTTTTGTATAATCATGAGAGTTTTCTTTATTCAAATATGTTATTGTTTGTAATATTTCACCTAATACTACCATCTGAGAACAAAAACGATTACGCGTCCCAATTGGGGATCATTACAGGATGTAGGTTCCATCTAATTTTTATTACTCTGAAATTTTCAGTGATATCTAAAAATGATATTCAGCAATAGACAATATATGAACTGCTTCAATGGTAAATCATTGAAACATTCCATTATCACAACGAAAAACGTCCAAACTTCTGAAAACATCCGAATAAACAAACATATTATAACGATAAAACCAATCCATTAACACCTTCCATTATAACTAAAAACGCCCAAACTTCCAAAAACACACAACCTACCCACCACACACAAAATTTTCAAAACAATCAACAATATAAAAACTACATACATATTCACCTACAAATATGTATCCCGCATTGATCACGGCTAATTACGGTAGTGTAATAATTAAAAAAATGCATCCCCCCTTCAACTCCACCTTATGAAGTTATGGAGAAAATGCATCACGAACGGATGCAGTTCGCAGCTACTTTGTACCGGGATAATAAGGACACGTTCCCGGCTCGTGTACACATAAAAAGGAGTTTAGCTCGCAGCGATGTGCACCGCGTTGGTTCGTTGCGTTATGCACGTACGAAAGGGACGACCGATGAAAAATTGCGAAAATAAAAAATGATGTCGAGATACAATCCTCTTGTCATAATACGTAATATGGCAATAAGAATGGGAGATTACGGAAAAACAATGGGTGGAGGCTACGCGAATCAAAGATGAACTAGAGACGGCTGTCGGTTCTGGGATATGTAGCGAAAGGCGGTGCATTTTTTTTTTAATATTGAATATGTGTATTTTTATTAAATTTTATAATTATCATATGTAGAGTATTTATTTTTGAAATTTTTTCGATACTATCAAAAATTTGGCGTTTTTAAGATCTGATCAAACTCATGATCCCTAATTGGGGCGCGATGGAATTCGCATTTTTTTTTTATCTTCAAACCGTTGAATTTGATGAAATATTACAAATAATAACATATTAAAGTAAAGAATCTCAAAAACAATCATGTTGTAAACCTATTTCAATTCTTAACTTAACCAAAAACAATCAAAACCATCCCGCATCCCATCCCGAACCATAACATGTTTTCGAAAAATTCACACCTGACCGCGCAATGCTGAATAATTGAATCTTGAAAATACCTCCGTGATTCCGCCCCCGGGACAAACTTCCCATTCGTAACAATACAGTTCCCATAGACGATATATCACGACAATGCGCCGGAAACAAAAACAGGAAACTGCCAAAGTAGCCGTCGACAATAAGTGTATCCGGTTTTCGCCTTCAAGTCACGCACCGAGTGCTTTATGCGCGGCGCTGTTCAGGTGCCGCCTCTAATTAACCCCACCCATATATGTAAAATAAATATATATACATATATACGGTATTATATGTTATAATTGAATCGCAATTGTGCAAGTGAACTATTGTTGTTCTACGGACGACGCACCTGCGTTTCGCTGGAAACGCCACAGGTCGTTGGAGATTGATTAGATCTCTTTGAATTGTCTATCGTTAATTTTTTTAGGGTAATTAAATTTTTTCGTATGCTTTTGAGTATGTAAAGTGTAGGATGATTGCGATCGGTGGTAATTTTTTTATTGTTGATGACCAATCGATGACGGTTTCCGGTTTTTATAATTTTTTTCTATTGTACGACAGAGGTGTTGATGAATGAATCGCGTTAAACAATTGTTATTAAATCAAGTCTAGTCCGTTCTAGAATGAAACATTAATACATTTAAATACAGTTGATTAAACCGTAACATTTTTTTTGATTCATTTAAATCTCATAAGACAAATTGTGATATATTAAATTTAAAAATCTTTATAAAACGTATATTGTAAAACAATATACAGTGGGAAACGTTTGATGCAAAACTAAATGTATCGAAATATTTTATCATATTAAAATAATTTCATTTTAAACATCATAGTATACTTATACGTATACTATGATGTTTAAAACACACACACATACATCATACATTATGTATACATCATAGCATACGTATTTTATCAAGACTACAGATTTTCCGCGTTAAGCCTTTCCGTTATAAACGATTTCCACTGTATTTTTATCTGAAAATGAAAACTGAAATCAATTATTATCAAATGATCTTAAATAAATACATTCAAGTCTACAATATAATATAATATTAACATCGATACATAAGACAGTTAATATCAGTATTCGAATTAAAAACCTATTGACTAATAACAACACAATCAAACCACAAATTATTCCAATCAAAAGCTCATCACCCGGAAATATTGTTCGAAGAAAAGAAAGTCAAAAAGTATTAATTTCAATTCGGTCGTTATTTATTTGTACAATGCAAGCCCCGAAATATTATACGGGTGTTCTCCCCGACCGTTATCTGTGTGTCTCGTTTGAAAAAAGCTCGTTGTGATTTCTTTCATGGTGATTTTTATGCAATTACGGGTGTGAATGGGAGCTTTTGTGAGCGGCACGCTTCGGGGCGGGCCTAATGCGTTCCCCATAACGTATTATAAAACTTTATAAGAAAACTCATATTAAAATGGTTTCAATATGAGCCGGTGTTTGATTACTAACACGCGACCCTCATGCTCGATTTATACTTGTTAAATTTTTCTGAGAAATTTTTAAAAGAAAATTAATCGTATGGATCACTTAAAGCTTTGATTTTGAATTTATTATAAAAAAAATAATATGTTAAATAAGTTCAATTAAAACAATTAAACAATAAAAATGTATCTTATTAATCGATTAAGTTCACAAAATATAATTCAAATTATATTAATATATATGAAATATTCAAATTTGTTATCGCGATTCCGTCCAGGGATTACGTCTCGTCCCGTTTCACCCCCGGGGCCGAACTTTGATTGAAAACATCCCCCCATTTGGCAGTGGTCTATCGACAGACTATCCAACCCCCCACTGTAGATTATGTATAGTTTCTATAAACGTGTATATTTGACGTATTTTGCGAGTGCCCCCCTCTTGGTTTTCTGCTCTTGGACAAAAGAAAAGATGCCGTGCAAATCCTATGGGGGAGAGAACTGACGCTCGCACCGAACGCTTATTATTATATTATATAAAATATATATCCGTGTATGTGTGTACGTTTAATGGTACTGTAAAAACTCGGTAATTCGAAAATAAACATTTTTTTATTTCGATATTGTAAATTACATCACATGAAAATATATTTATAAATTTACAAAAATGTTTCTGTAACTGTTGGATCTTGATATGAATTTATATTATATGTTTTTAAAAATATTGTTGTTATTAATATGGATTATCGGTATTTTTCTGTACCTGTATTGGCTTCGATTTTGTATGCGGCACACTTTTAACCCATCTGCCTCTCGTTTGTGCATCTTGGTGTTCAATGAGGAAAACCCTCAAAGCGCACATGTCCTTTTTAATTTTCAATTCAAATTTTTTCCATATGAGTTGTCATTCATACTAATCCGTTCTTGTCATATTATGAATCGCTTAACGTTCCAGATAACTTTATATAGTTAAAAAAATATATTTTCAATCTATAACAGATATGATGTATTCCATTCTTCATGTTGACATTTTTTGCTTTTCCGTACATTGACCAATCGATATTGCAACCCAGTCACCTACATTTCATTTTTGGGGAGAGCACAAAATCGGCTGTTCATACTTCGATCATCAACCCCTTGCCGGGAACAGCCCCTCGTACTTTTCTCCATCAATTTCCCCTACACATACAGGAAACGTTCCCAACCATCTCCAGACTAAACGTGCTGATAAACGACCGTAATTTGTCGTTTCTAAGAAATTCTCAGAAATATCTGTGACCAATTTTCTAGCAGTAGCCGCATAGGGGCTCGGAATTAGGGGTTGAATTTTTCGATATCGTTGACCTCAAGGATTTTTTTTTCGATTCTGCGTATGCATTACTGCCCTTTTCTACTGAAAAGAGAATGAGGGGACCTTGCAGCTGTCGATCAGTTAGACTCATCGGTGCAAAGCTCGCACAAGTATAGGGAGAAATGATGAATATGATTTTCTAAGCGATTCGAATTCGAGTGTTTAAATTCCGAACAGTCAAATAAGTTCAATTTTGAAACATAACGAATCTTCCGATCATATTTCCTGTATGTATTAGTATATTTTTGGATGATTTGATTCGATAACGTTATGAAGTAAACGTTATCGCATATAGGGGTAACTAAAGTCCACAAACGACCGAAAAGAACACACTTTTCCTCCCCATATTTATTTATTATTCGATATATTAATCTACAGCGATATCGAATCGTACACAAATCGACCACCATCGAATCCAAAAATAATAGCCGAAATTTACATAAGCGTCGCGTGTCTTTCGCTAATCTTCCGCTTCGAACACGATCCCTTTCATCGTCGAAAAAAATAAATAAACTCGAAAGTTGCAAGCAGATGCGCGAAGAAGGGTGAAGTGCCGGTTTCTTTATGAAAAAGCATAACAATTGAATCGTATGTGGGGCGCATACGACACTATTAGCGATGCATAAAGTACTGGTTTCTCGCAAACAATGCCGAATAATTCGTACGGCACGCGTCCTACGGCGAAAGGTGTTCGATTTTCGAGTTTAGGAAGCCTTTTCGAATATCGTGGTGTAAAAATATTGTGCACGTGTAGTATGAAAATTTTCGAGAAATCGACGATGAAGTGTGGGGGTCGTCGAAAGTTCGCCAGCTGCACGACGAGAGGCTCCCCGTTGGGATTCGCCATTCGCGAAGCACGCGCCAATCTTTTTTTTTCACGTTCTATTTGCTTATTATTGTTTAATTTTTATTTATTCACTTTTTGTCGGATGGCAAACGTTCTTGTGGCTTCTGTGCATCTTTTTGTGCTGGATGGTAAAAAATCACTGTTTCCGATCGTGTTTTTTTGCGTCCATTAGGATGCCGTTAAGTGCACTCTTCTCGTATAAATATTGCACCTGGACAAATTTCCGCATTTTTTCAAATGAAAAAAACATATCAAATATTTTATTTTAAGATTATAAAACATATAAATATTTTAATTGACATACATAATATATTCGAATTGAGTTTTGTATTTAAAAAAAAATAATTGATTCCAAAAAAAACGATTTATCATTTTTTTTCGCATGCGAAACAAATCTAACCAGATAGATCGATTATATAAACATAAAAAAATCTTTGAAGATGCGCCACACATTTCGTCGACCCCAAAAACACTTAATGCGATAAAATCGTACGAAAAAAACACGAGAAAAAAATCTTCCCCCGCAATAGAAGTATCAAAAGTCTATCAAGATGAACCCTAAGGTGTGCGTTCACCTTGCCTCAAAGTTTGCAAAATAGCACGTGTAGTCTAGCACATGCCCTTTTTTCAATAACCAATCTGACACTAAATCCCTGCTCGAACATTTCGTCCGAACATATACATTTTCTATACAAAAACGCATCGTTCGTCCTTCAAGTTCGGTCTATATTTCGGTTCAAGCACCAGCTGTGCATTTCGTAGTAAACTCGAAGAAAAGATCAGCTGTTTTCTTTGTAACGTGCGTGTAAGTCTTCAATGAAATGTGTTTCTTATATGTGTATATTTCGTGTGTACTACGTTTTTTTTTGCGGGTCGTGCGGGTGTTTGCATTATACGTCGCTGCCCTTTCGAAAGGGGAACAACACCTTACGTGAATCCTTTCTAAGACTGTCAACAACCTCGAAACATCGCACATATTTAGAAAACATCAATAAAATTAGGCACATATTATTATTTTTTTTAAACACTGACACTTTTTGTATAATATCATATATTGCAAAATTAATTATGTAATTTAAATTATTTTTTATTGAATGATATTTTATGTATTCAATGATTAAAAATTGATTCTGGTTGCAAATAGTTCAGTCAATAAAGGCATTTGTTTCCGAAAAATCACAGAAAAGCTGGATTTTAGAAAGAATCTTGATATTGTTCTTTTAAATATCTAACAGCATTGATACTAAATAGATCTTAAGAAATATACAACTTCATTAATTACTTTACAATAAGTTTTTTTGTTTAAGAGTTAAAAACATTTTCAGAGAATTTTTTAAACTTTCCACGTACACATCGTTGAGGACTGCATACTGTTAGTAGCAACTTTTTAAAGCGAATTATCTTCAAAACAGTTACTCTTACAAATAAAAGTATATATTTATAAATATATAAAAATATAATAAAATATATTTTCTATATAAATTTATTTGAGCTACAAATTTGATCTACATTGTATTTCTGCAAATGTTAAAGTTAATACATGAAAAAAATTTTGACCCGTAAAATTTTATGCAAATCTCAAATCGATATAAATTTTTATATTTCATTTAATAATCACAATATCAAGTTTATTTACAAAATCTAGTTTTTTTTGTATTTAATAGACAATTCGACCATTTTTCATCTTTATCGAATAGACTATCAATTTTAACGACTCATTTGTCGCAAGTTTTTCTTTAAAAACGTCAAAGTACCTCCTAAACATACATTTTTTCGAAACCAACAAATCCAATACCTCCACCACACCACCATAATAAAATTTAATCACACTCCTTCTTGATATTATACGACCAAAATTAACAGCACACCAAAAGAATCGCACAGATGCTCATCCCCAAATCGTGCGCACGCGCCGCTCCCGAATCCCCCCTCAGAACACAAAGAAAAAATGTATTATTTTATTTCACGCACGCGCAACTCCACCACACACAAAACAAACACACACACATACACGTACATAGTTTTTGTTTTATTTGCGAAGAATAAAGAAAGCTGCATCGCCCCCTTTGTCGTATCTTGGCCGAAAGTGCGCCGATGGGGTGGCACCCCTGCGTTTTTCGAAAACGCCCCAACCCGGCAAAGGTGACTCCATTGTCGGGCCGCACCCCAGACAGGCACCTTTGCTTTTTTGGAAAACGCTTTTCGAGTTTTGTCGCTCGTATCGATCGTCGCGAACGGATCGAACACATGCCGCTTTTGTATGGGGATGAACTTTTTCACGGTTGTCTGGCCGGCGAGTGTCGGTTCGAGTGTGACTGATGTGTAGTTAATATTTATATTTTTAGTGGTGTTTTCCGTTTTTTGGATCGGATGGGGAGTGCTTTTTCGAGTTTTGGACAAGCGAATTTGTCCCATGAAATTTTGTGCGAAAGTAAAAATATTATATGGACTGGTTCTATGGTGGAGTTTGGATGGATTATTACTTGAATCGTATGATTTTTTTCTGAATAAAATTGTAATTCGAAAATCATTTTCAAAGAAAAACTTCTACAGCGTGAATAAAAAATGAAAAAATAAGATTGTTTTATAATGAATAATTATCTTATTTCTTTAATTATATAAACGATATTATAGTCGAAATTATCAATTAGTATTCAAAAATTATATAAAATTTTACTTTTAATAAATTTGTTACTACTACAAATCTCATATACGTAGTAAATGTATCTAACAAATACACTTAATCTATTTAATAAAATTATCTATTAAATATACTTAATAAATCGCCTAAATTAATAA
The DNA here is from genome assembly GCA_028571205.2 of Hydropsyche betteni. Lineage (NCBI taxonomy): Eukaryota > Metazoa > Arthropoda > Insecta > Trichoptera > Hydropsychidae > Hydropsyche > Hydropsyche betteni. Next base: position 1,737,051 of record JAOXNN020000021.1, on the reverse strand, counting down.
ATCATTCGACTTTCATCGCAGAAAAAATCCGTTTTGATATCCCATTATAAGTTCAAAACATTTTCAATAGATCAAGAAAGGTAATTAATTATTGATGAGTTTAATATCTAAAAACTGTTTCAGATCAATGATACACATATTTATGTATTGACCATGCATTAATATTATAGCTCAACTTAAATGATAAACGATCAATGCATCCAATATGTCAAATCAAACACCAATCAACAAGTTCCTAGCAAATCACAAATCAAAACCATCCAAACACACTAATCCAAACCAAAATAAAATTTCAACCACTTGTCCGATCCAATCCCAAAAAAACAACCTTAAGAACGTTCAACGAACCCTCGAAAAAATCAAAGTCATCCCGATACAAATATTAAAAACGCAAACACTCCGCCGAAAGAACCGACTTCCCGTCCGCGGACCACTCTTCGCGCAACAACAAACAACAACGTATTGTTGTACTGTTGTTACACCACACATACACACGGGTTCATTACTCGAATATGTGCCTTATGTCGGCGGAGACATCTGCCGCTCGCGGGCCACCTGCGGACCACACCTGGGGCCGCGACCCCTGACTTGGACTCCCCCCTTTGAGACCGCGATTCCGAATGTCGAAATGTGCGTCTTTTCGAAAAATTCGAGCCGGAATCTAGCGGATTCCAAAACGGCCATAGTTCACCGAGGTGCAATTGTCGTTTCCGGCAACAGGTAACGGTTGTTGCGTTCGAATGTTCGAAATCCGGACGTGTACCGGTCGGGTTGTGATCGCGGTTTCTTGTTTGTGCACTTGTTGTTTATGTGTTTTTTTATTGTGAAAAAAGCGATCCTTTCACGGTACACTTGAGCGATTCTTATCTCACCTTGGCAAGGCCGAAGGGTTTCCTTACAATGGTTTCGTTTATGCGCCGTCTGAGGTGGAAGGATACGTTCTTAAGGGGAGATTATTTTCGTGTTTGTTGATTGTTAAATTATGATGCCGATTTTGAAATTTTACGATCGACAAATATATATTAAAAAAAAATTATTACAATATTATTAAATCAAAGAAATATTTATTTAGCGCTTAGTACCTTTCCCCTAATAAGAATGCGATAAAATTCTTCGCACGCAAGGCCACTTATATCAAAATACTTCCTTCCTGTTCGGAATTCTTTATAGTACTACGTCCATTCATAAAAAAATTCAATAAGAAAACACGTTTCGTAGGTCAAGGAATTAATTGCCAATTTATTTTTAACATTCCCATAGTTATAAAATGAATACAAAGAGCGATGCGGGTTCTCTTCAAGATATTATGTATTTTTGTCAAGTGGTCGAAACCGTTCTTTTTGTACGTAGGGGAAGATTCTTTCAATGGCGGTTTAATTGTGTGATACATTTTAACAATACAACACAACGATCGTTCAGTAAGAAATCTCACTGTAAGCAATATGGCACAAGTGAGGAATGAGTGGCCGTTGCTAATGATGATGAGTATGTGGGCACTACACCATAAGGCGATCTAACTATTTATTCGGTTTTATACTCCAAATTAAACCTTATATTAATAAAACTCGTATTCAACCGTTTATTATTATATTTATTTTCTTAATATCTCATTGATTACTATAACAACGATCTCAATAATATTTTCAATGATTAAATTTGACGCTGTATACAAATTTTCAAGTTGTTGGAATCGTTATTTTTTTATATAATACTACAAAAAAATAACGACATAAATGCCCATATCGAGACTTCAAGAATCCACCCCATCGTCAATGGCGAAGACAAATCGCACAAATAGGCTTTCGATTCTTTTCATTGGCTCTCGAGACATATTATATTATTTGTAGAGTATATTCGAAAAAATGTGCGGGCATGTGGGATCATTCACACGAAATCGACAATGATAATTAGCAACAACGATTGGCCTATACTTGAAATATAAACCAGGTGGAGGGCGTCCTATCCATAAATCTTCGATTCTATAAAAAAAAATATCTTAAGACTCCCTTTGTGGTTATAAAATTATTGAGTTTTTTTCGCGAACGATATGCGTTCTTTGTACCGAGCAAATCGGTTCATTTATTGTTGTAGTTTTACTCGAAATATGAAATTTGTATTTCGGTATGAATATGCATTATGTCGCGAATGTGTTGCACATGGTGCAAGCTGCATATGATAAACAATAAAACTGTATCCGAATTCGAAAACTACCCTCGAAAGGCAAAGGTGCATCCATTTTCTATTACTGAAACGTCTTAGATGTTCTATTTTGCAATATGGATCGGAAAGAATCCGTTATTGAAAATTCAGTGATCGTTAAACTTTGATTTTATTTTTCAAATTATTTTATATTTTTTCAGTGAAATTTTCAAAACTAATGATAGTTATTAATTTTTGGTTTCTTTATATTTCTTTCCAGATTTTCTGAAGATAAATGCTTAAAAGACAAACGTGGAAAAAAAGAGAGGTAAAAATGAATCCTTTCTTTTTATATCAAAATTATCAAAAATTTTATATCGAATTTGAATAAAAAAATATAGAAGGAATCTTTTTGAATTACACGAATAATAGATTATCATAATTTATAGTAAATCTGCATAAGTCATATCAATATTCATATTTTTACGTAAGATTTACGATACGTTATACTTTGATCTTTTTTTTTTACAGTTTTTACAAAAAAAGTGTACATGGCACATTCATAAATTTATAGATTCATCGATTAACTTTATTGAAAATTTCATTTTCAAATAAATCATCACATTATTTACTGTAGTCACATTTACTAAGTGATTTTAACTATGTATAAAATCAAATATTTTCATTAACACAGATCTAATTACGCTCACTATCAATGGTGTAGTAGAGCTGTAACAGGTCGGATCGACGTTCCGGTACTTTTTTTTACCGGGAATATGCATTTTACATGGTTCTAATATATTTACCCCCTGGACAAGTACCTTAAGTCTTGATGTCTAAAATTGAAATCATTACTATTTAGCTTTTTAAAAAAATCTTGAAAATAATTTGTATTGGGGTGAAGGGGGTTGTAAAAATTGAGCGTTCCGGCACTACTTTTTTTAGCACTACATCACTGTGTAACCTGACCCTTATACACAAATCAATCAACATCATCAAAAATCTTAACAAAACTCAACAAACCACCAACACTCGACTGCACCCGCGAATTGATACCGGAAACTTTCCATCGGAAAACTCGCGTCGGGAACCGCTTTTTTTACCCGCCCACACAAAAAACGACCGCCCACCAAAAAAACGAAAAAGCACCTGAAAAAGCGCCGCCGCTTCGACAATGACAGATTATTGAATATATAATCATTGTTGACTCTTTCCCGCACCTCGCGCATGCAAACGCCATCATCAACCCCCGCGGAAACGGGAGGCCTAAATTCAATGGAGGCTGTATGCGTTTTTTTTTTTCGCCGATGCGGTCAGTTCCTACCCGTATTATGGCGTTGCATCTGTGTGCATCTCTGGTGCACGCCGACTATGCATTTTATACGTTTTTGTACGGACAGACAGACGAGACTTGAAAAGGGGCTGCAAGTGTACCAATAGCCCTCCTCCCGCCACTGTGCGCGAATCGTACAATCATTCGATTTGGAAAAAAGAATGCGGCTCGAAAGGAAATTTTCATTGATTAATTAGCTTTGGATTGATTTTTTGTTTGAATGAAAATCGTTAAAATCGTATTTGTCGATCGAAAAAAAGTTGTATTTGTCATCACTAATTAAATTAATTCAAATTTTTATTATTTTTTTGTTTTTGTGCGCAAATATATAAGATCGGTTGTGTACGAGTATATATCATAGTCTATATTATATTAGTAGTAATCTAACCTAACCGAATTCAAACCAAAACTTCGATCAAAACAAACGAAATTGCCGTAAACACCTAAACCAATACAGTCCCTTACTTGGACTGTGACATATGGATATTCAATCAAATTATTGATGCATTCTATATGATATGTTGATTTTTTTTTAATATTGAATAAAACTTTTGTATTATATTTAATATATGCATATCACGAGACATTGACTCATTAAAATGTTTAATCAAAAAAAAAAATTATCACACAAAAACATGCGCGATAATACAACGGAATCGCGTCCGCGAATTCGCAACACAAACGGCGCCAAAACGCTAAATTTAGAACCCGAAAAAAAAATACACGAAAATAAACCTCGATGCGCTGAAAAAAAAAATAAAAAAAACACACACACACACGAAATAAAAACTGAAAAAATCCATCCTCTTTTTTCACCCATTCCCTGATTAATTTGCGGCCCACCCTTTCGGCCGGCTCGTTTCCCCCCCAACGGGAAGCTAGCCTCCCGAAACCGTCCCGAAACCACCCCGAAAGCCTCCCCGAAAGCCTCCCCATCGGCCACCGGCTATATGGAGCCATTTTCGAACTTTGTGTACACGTATAACGCGAAAGCGCGGGTACGTGCGCTTCAGGGGAAACGCTGCAAAGTTATCGCGAATTCGCGACGCGGAGCCAATGTTTCATGAATTTAGCATCCCCTCGCTTTTTCGACCGGACACTGCATGTATGTATATGTGTGTGTATATATATTATATATGTATGTGTGTGGTGCATGGTCAGTGGTGGAGGTTGTGTGAGTTTTTCGCGTTAAAATTTCAGCGTCTGAAATTTCGCGCCGGTTGTAAAGTGTCTTTTTCGTATTAGGGTTGGTTTTTTTTTCGATGTGAAATTTTTGTGAGGGTTTCGGTGTGAATTGAAAATTGAAAGAGTTTAAAAATAAATGATTTTTTTTTTAAATGATGAACAATGCAATTGGTCGTTTTTAAAAAATATTCATAAAAGCGATTTGTTACTATGTAATCAATTGATAATATATTATTTAATTACACTGAATTTAAAAAAATTGAAATTGATAAAAAATTACACTTTCAAAGTATGACAATATCGTACAATATAATTATATTTTTTATATTAAAAAAACTTTTATACAATCTTTCACAACTTTTTTTCATCAAATAACTAATGTATATAATTTTACTTAAGAATGCGAAAAATTTATACAACAAATATTTTTTGATGGATAAAACTTGAACGATTCATATTGATATCAATTTTTAACATCGATAATACGACCGTTATTAAATTATTGTTGATCGAATACGTCCGATGCGGTCGTACATCGAAAAGCCGATTTAACCAACAATGCCACTTTGAACGATTGTCTATGTATTCGGATGCGAATTCCCATATACATATATCCGTATAGAACGCACACACGAGCATTTTCATGTGTCCCCGTATAAGTACGACATGTATTCAATTTAAATGCGAAATCGTAAATCTTGTACAGCGCGTTTGGCTTATGCCAAAACGGCGCCACAGGGTTAATCGAAAACTACCTACAACACAGCCCTATCGATTTCGTATTAACGATGATTCGTGAAAAATCCATTTTTCAGCCGTTTTCGAAATCTTCAGAGGTTAATTCGTTAATCGTGAAAGCACACTGATGAAAAGTTCGCAGGCACAGTTTCGAGACTGTGTATAAAGAGGACCGAAACTTTATTGGAGCCCCGTTTTTTTATTATTTCGTTTCTTTGTTCTGTAACGTTTAATGAACGTACTTTCAGGACTTTTTCAGCTCGTATATATTATTCAACCGCTTTTGGGTCCCGATTTTTTTTTGCACTGACGTATTTAATAATTCACAATACACTTGTAATAGAACACTAAATTTTTCAAGATATGTTTATGATAAAATAATTTTAATATTAAAATAATGATACACATTCAATTTTATATCGTATTTTATATCCTCTATATATCATCATGGATTTCTGTGTGTCTGTATATCTGATTGTTCGAATGACGCTCGAGACTTTATTCTAATATGATCTTTATGCGTATACAGTTAACGTCTATAATATTATATGATGCTTATTATCTACAAAATGGTTTTGCCTATATGACATCTTGTGACAATAACAAATGAAAATTTTTGATTTTATTAATTAAATATTAAATATTCAAACCGAGTACGGGTATTGGATAGCCGATGTTACTACTGGCTTTGCCATTCCAATTTAGTCTGTATGCCCATTAAAATAACGGCTATAATTACTATTTACATCATTCTCGGGCTCTAAAATCGCAAATTCCAAATTTAATCTTTATAGTCATTATATAATAATAATTATATTATAATCTGGAGAAATTTCGCAAGGGCACGGTTATAAAATAATTTTGCATATATATATTTAATTTTTATCTTATTACGTAACAGTATGGTTATCAATTCACAGCCGATGTTATTAACATCGATCCTATATACTATTGAAAATAATAATGAATTCATTTCGAACGACAAAATTCGTAGACTTTTCAAACGCCATGAATATCAATTGCGGATGCAAATGCAGCATCAGCGTCATCGTCATCCTCGACAAAGTCCTCGTCCAGGGGTTGGTCATCGGGGAGGCTGTGGGCGGGAAACGGGCGGAAAATCGGCCCGGGAAATCGAAGGGGTGGGAAAAGGGGGTGGCGCTCGGACGTTCACTTTATTCGTTAATACGCGCCGTCGTTCGTTACGAACGGTGGTGAGGGCAGACGGGGTTAGTTTTCCATACGAACACATTTGCGATTTTCCGACGTGTCCTGGCCGTGTGTGTGTGTGTGTGTATGTGTGTGTGTGTGTGTGTGTGTACATGTTTCGTGTTAGTGTATGGGTTGGTCAGATCCGATACGTTTTACAGGCGAATCGAATCGAAGTGGATGTACGACTTTGGAGTTTTTTTTTTATTTTTTTGTGTTTATAAAAAAAACAATTTTTATTATTAATAAAATGGTGAAAAAATAAAATGAATTTCGATCATCATTAGAACAATTTTTTAGATAAAAACTCAATTTAGATATAGCATTTAAAATACAAAACACTTTTAAACTATTTTTTATTAATAATATTATATTGTTTGTTATTTTGATGATTTAAATTTAAATTTCTGTTTAAATAACGATTAGATGTTTACCGAGGTGACTCGGATGTTGATAGAGCGTAGTCAACTTCGATCACCTTATTTTGTATTTTTTTATATATAGATTCCAAAAATGAATATATAAATCAATAGAAAATGATCCAAATAACGAAAAATACTAGTGTTTATGGATATATTTTCAAGAATTTTAAAAATTTTAGGATCAAAGTCCGAAAATATATCAATAATTAGTCAGATCCAGCTATTGATTACGATAGAAATTATTTAAAAAAATGAAGCTGTTCAAAGTTCAAAGTAAATTGAATATTTTAGAAATTATCACTCAAGGAAATCAATCATCACAAAACACCAAACGCCAAATGAATCATAAAATTCATTATCACTCATTACTATTTCCATCGTACAAACTCGAACACTACGAAAATCTAAACAACACTCCATCCACAAAAACTCATCCCATTTCGAAAATCCGCATCAAATCCCGCCGACCCAATAAACCTCAAAGAAATTCAACAACAAAACACACACGCTCGTGCGCCGGGCCGCGTTTCCCGCGATAGTTTCCCGTCATTTTCCCATTGTAAGTTGCGTTCATCAATCTTCAGGGCCCCCGGAATTAATATATAGGCCCTTGAGCTCAGACTTGTATGCATCTCCCGGTGCACTTTTGTGCAGCAATATGCCGGCAAAAGCACGCGGGCAGAAGCGGTGCATATTTGCGTAAGCCGGTGCATCTAGGCCTGCAGCAGACCATGCACATGGTACACACGCTGCCCACGCTTTGGTATCTATAAACGTATGAATGAGGGGTTTTTGTTGTAAATGTGGCGTTTCGAGTGACCTTTCTATGTGTTTTTATATACGAGTTGTTTTATGTGAAAGATGCGACAGCGATAATTTTGGAAGTGCAACAATTATCGGCCCCGTAAAATAGCGCTAAATATTTCCATGTAATTTAAGTATTTATCGCGAAATAGCATGCAAGTGAGTAATAAATAACATACATATACATATACATATACATATACATATACATATACATATACATATACATATACATATACATATACATATA
>JAOXNN020000021.1:1695869-1717678 GCA_028571205.2 Hydropsyche betteni | reverse complement strand
AACTGGTTTTATTAATTAAATATTAAATATATTCAAATCGAGTACGGGCATCGGGTAACCTATATGTCACAAACAAACAAATGAACTATTTTGATTTTATTGATTAAATATTAAATATTCAAATCGGGTACACATTTCGGGTTCACACTTTCCGTTTCTTAACAAAACCACAGCCGATGTTATTGACATCGGGCCCATATACTAGTTTTAAAATAATCATAAAATCTTACAATCATGAAACATCAACTTTCTTTTTCATCGAAACATCATTTAGATGTTATGATTCATTACCGATTTTGTGTGACATCTACTCAAATGGTCGTATTTGAAACGTCCAATGACTAATTCCATAATAGTGGTCGTTTAATTCTAATAAAAAATACTAAACAATTTTACATATACTCTTATAGACGAACGTTTCCTATTACGTATTTCTCTTACGTGCCATATTTTAATGATTATTTTTCAAATTAATTCTTTTTGACATGAACAGGAATAATTCCAAGGGGTCGGTCATTAGAGGGTTCGTCGATGACGCTTTCAGAGACGGCCAACATTCTTGACTGCGCTCACAACCCGCCATACTTACAAACACTGCCTTATATACATATATATAAAAAATACGTACCGGCAATCTCAACCCGTTCCTTGCCTACCACCTGAAAAAAAGAATACTCGAGTCCACACACAAACACGGCATCAAACCGACGAACCCTCTTTGGAGGAAACCCTTCCTTATTTTTCTTTCCGACAACTTACCCCTTTCTCTCTCGCGGGAGAAAGCGAGACGTTGGCTCCGCGGACCACTGGTCGAATCGCCGATTGCCGGTGTAAATAGTTATATTATTCCGACGACGCTTTTATCCGCGGGGGACAGTTTCGTGGCAAACCAGGTGGCTAAACTCGACCATAATTTCAAGGGGATTCAAGTTGCCCGCACAAAGCCGCCGCTGTATGAAAATAAACCAAATTTGATTAGTTACACGGCTGCACATGCCTCCCCGTTTACGCCCACGCTCTCTCATCTTCGTTTTCCATAGTGTAATCATTATAAAAATAATCTGAAAACGAGCGAATATACACCCACACATCAATATTGTGATCGAATCAAATTTTAATTTAAATGGAGTGACGATACCCCTTGATAATGATTCGAATGAGTTAGTGCGGCGTATCGGTGACTCGACGCGATGATATCCGCAGACGTACAGACAGACAGACAGACACAAGTCAGCACCAAGGGGGCAGGCTATGGATAGGTCAGACGAAGGATGTATCTAGGGTGGGTGGGCGGTGGGAGGGTTTCGCCCGCCCGCCCTCAAAACCACCCGGTCTTCGGGAGTTCTTATCTGGTACTATTCGATTACTCTTCTTTTTTTATTGAAGATGATATGAGTTGAGGGTTTATTTTTTTATGAACGTTATAGTGTTTTAGTATACAATCTTCTTGAGAATTAATTTTTCTTTATCGCTACGTAGTGGGTGGATGAGATATGGAAAATTTTCTGGGCTTCCGATATTATCGGAATAACCTTGTCCCATAATGGATATTGTATTATGTGTGCTACATATGTACAATATTATATATGATGATGATAATGAAAATTTTGTATTTTCGAAATATAACGATTCGTATTAAGTACTGGAGTTGAACGATACGTTAAATGTGATTGAAATATTTTTTTATGTGATGATTTAATTATTATATAAAATTTTAATGAAGACGAAAAAAAATAATTTGTTTTTGTACATAATAGATAACGATACTAAAATATCATCAAAAATCAAACACAACACAAACACCTCAATTCCAATATTTTCATTGTAACAAACTCGACGCACGGTCGCAACATTTTTCAAAAAATACAGAAAACTAATCAATACATTATAAAAACAACGCAGAAAAACACAATACGCCAAACATGCAAATAAGTACACATCATACACGTCGCGTTCGGAAAACTTTTAATTTTCCAACACCCCACTTTTTCCCGATATAATACCGACAACCGTAGATCCACATGCGCATTTCTGCGCACACACACACACCCCAAGTGAAGCTTTCACAAAAGTTTTCGTGATCCATTGTGAGCCTCCGCGGCGGACTGACCGTCCCGGACGTTAAGTACGACGGATGCACGTAGTAAATACAGTGCATTTCCCTGGAAAAGTGCACCGAGTTATGGCGCACTTTTCCGGTAAACGTCCGCGATTTTTCAGGCTTTCATTTAGGAGCCGTGCGATGAATGCACGTTGCGTATCGGCCGGACGTACAAAAGGGGTCCTTGATGAAGTTGGATTTGATTTAAATAAAAAAAATCGCGGGATATTCTTATGTATGCATGTGTTGAGTGCGTGCTGTGCGCTGGATGCATTGAAAACGGACTCTCGCAATCCCTTTGTTCGGTTAAAAAGCCTGAAATCATCGACCCTCTGGAGCTTCATCCCCTAATTATCAACGTTCAAGTTTCCCATCGAAAAAATCTAATATCGCCGCATTACCGTGCTGTATATGGGTCATATGGTCGAGGAAGAATGTTATATTTTAATACGCCTTTGTTTTTCGGATCGTATAATTTTAATAATATTTAATTCATGCGTTATCTTTATGAAGTGGATAATGAGAGTTATAGAATTTTTGTAGCACTTAACGAAATTAGAAAAAAATTCTTCCATGCAAAATTAATCCCAAGGTGCTGAATAAAAACCGACTTATACGACCAAATAACTAATTACACCTATTAAAAAAAGTACACGTCAGATCTGAAGCAGCCGCCTAATTAATTAGCGCTGAAATTAATTCTTCATAATAAAATTGTCCGCCGTCGAACCAATTAATTACACACTCGAAGGGTCGTTGTACAGAGGACAATGCATATCAATGCCCAGCTTTACATCTTGTCGATGCACCGGAGGGACATTATGAAGATGTAGGAAGGACTTGAACCGACATCCTAACATCTGAAGATGGATCATCGCTTCGCCGGACACGAAGTGATGATCCATGCTCCAGACAATCCAGAGAACACAATGGACGATAGAAATGCAGACAGGTCTGATTCATGCATAATGATAATTTCGCTTGTTGCCTATATGACAGATGCGAGAGGTTTGTTCTAGAATCGTCTTTATTCAAAATGGTCTCGGTTTGATTGAAAGTAACATTCATGAACTTTTCGTGTGTTGGTTTATATAGGAGATCGATTGAAATTAGTATTTCTTATATGATAATTGATGTTATGTCGAAAAATTTATCAAAATCAAAAGATTGAAATGGATATGTATAATGTCGAGAAATGATCTAAATTCATTTGGTTTTTCTATTATAGTGAAAGTATTATATCAATAAGTAGTATATCTAATAGTATGTATAGTATATGAAAGTAGTATAATATATCAATAATTGAAAGTAAATAAAAAAATATATATTTCACCAAATATAATATTATTTTTTCGAAAATGTGTTCCTTCATTAAAATCAACAGTTTCTTTGTTGATATACTCGTTTAAATTAAAATGGATCTCGTTACTTATTATCAATTGATGTTGCATTTAAATATTGAGTTCCAATAACCGATTTTTCACTGAAATGGAAAAATCCAATGAGTTTTTTTTTAATCCTAGATATTATACGTAATCATTTTAATCTCCAAGGGTTTGTATTTAATCTGTAAAAAATAAAATGAAAAAAGATTGTAAACGAACAAATTATTCCTTTTCAAAACTCTTCGATATTTCATTTCTTATGATTGAATTTGGAGTGTAAAAACTCTATCGATTTTCGAATTGAAATTGATATTTCTAATATGATGAGAAATTGCTTTGCCATCTTAATCAAACCCATATTTCATTAACATTCAATAGACACATCCCTAGAAAAAATTCGACCGGGTCCGAAATAACGGTCATCTCCGCATAACTGTACACTCTCCGAACTCTCACGGATCGATTTTTCGAATTCAAACAGTATAATATATCAATGTGGGAGTACCCGTGAGAAATTGGAGCGATTCCACTGACCCTCAGGTATGCACAGAACGGTTCATCCGTGACGTCTGAGTCCAGGTGTCGTGCCATATGGTTCGCACGATGATGAACGTGACCATCGCTTCTTTTTGTTCAATTTAATTCGTTTTTGGTTATGTGTGTATGTGTGTGTTTGTAACGAATTTCGCAAGATTATTATGGGTCGCACTTGAGGGTTTGAAACGTATGCGACCGAAGCCAAGTGGAAATTATCTTGGCAACGGTCGACTGTGAGGGAAAACTCTTCGAATGGAATGGTATCTTTCGTATGATTTATGTTATGTGTGTTGCAAGTTTGTATGCATTTAAGTTTTAGTGTATTAATACATATTTTAATATGAATTTTCGAAAAGCACTGATCCAGAAACACCTACGAATATGAATAATCAAACCCTTATTATTGGCACTCTCGCTCCCTTCGACTTATGAATTTTTAAATCGAAGGGCGTCGCACGGAAGGCGACACGTCCACCCATCGACTCGCATAAAAAATGCATACTGTTTACCACGAAGTGCTCACTATTTACCACGAACTCTTGACCACTATCCTGAAAATCGTCTATATACAAGTAAAACATCGGACTCCCTTCCGCGTGTAAATTCCGTGTCTTGTGAAAATTGCCGCGATGTCCTGTCATCAATCATTCGGCCAGAGAATGGCCTCTAAAACGCTTCTATTATTGGCAGCTTAAGTATATTTGGACAGGCAAATGGACATATCTAAGTGTTGTACCCTGGAAAAATGCCTCCCCCTTAACGACTTTTACATATGTGAATCGTAAACACGCATACGCGCTCTTTGTTTGTTTCGCCTTTCCGATGTTTGAGAATCGGTTTCGCTTAATGAAATTAAGCCATTATATCGTGATTTAGAAATTTTCATGTTTGTCCCGATCGATCTTCGACATTCATACGTTGTTGAATCGCATTAGTTCCGCAGACTGAAGCGCGATTCCATTGCCGAAAGTTTTGTCCGTTTCGTCTTCCATAAAAACGGATATTACGTCGAATGCGAATGCTTCAAATTCAAAAGGGGCTCATTTTCGTTTCGCGCACCAACTATAAAGCCTGGCCTACAGCCAAAGAGGCGTCTTTTTGGCCGCGCCCCTGTTCAAACCAAGAGTTTAATTCTTAAAGTTTAGACAATTTAATTTTCGATGTTTGCGTTTTATTGCTGTTCTTCTTGTTGTCGGCTCGCGTGTGCATATGCAGCGTGCATTTTCATTCGTACGATAAAGCGTATTAGGCAAAGTTCCCTATGAGAATCGTCGATATCTTATTTCAAAGCCGCGAGTAATTGCGGTTAGTTTGCGTGCAATTTCGCACGCTTTTTCGCGTTCTGGAAACGAAATTGATGCGCCGGAAGTTCTTATAAAAGCAGATTAATTGCCGCGTGCGAACGCTCCACTTTTTATTGCTAGACATCATTGTGAAGAGTGCGAGTCGTTTTATGATAAATCAAATTGCATACACATGTGCGCGGATGTTTACAGTCTATTTTGGATTAATAAAAAATTGTCTCTGTGAAAAAATGAGCCACTTTGTATCATCGTCGTGTCCAACCTGTTCATTTTATACGAGACAAGGTCATTCATCGGAAGTTTGATATTTTTTTTATTACGTAATGATAAGAATATACCTTTTGATGATTTCAAATATATAAAAATACTGACGTATGTCAAAAATCGTATTATATCTATTAATATATCGTCGATTTTAATAAATATCGTAATCTTTATCCTCTCAAAAAATTTTCGTATAAATTTTCTATTCGTAATACTATCTTCATATAAAAAAACTGTCATATCAACGTCACACAGACCACACAACTTAATACTTAACTTCTTAAACCTGTGCATCTAATATATAATGATTTTGAACACTAAAAAATACTCGCGTATTTTATAAATAACAGTGTCCTTATTCAAAATTCGATATCAACATTACACAAATCCATACACGGCCTCAACTTCTCAAATCCATGCATCCAACAAACTCAAAACCCACATCCAAACAAACAAACGCGCCACAATCCCGAAGAATTTCCATCGTTTGACTCACTCGATTCAATTAACGCGTGAAAAAGTCCAAAACTGAACCGTCCCAATTGAAACGTCTCAATTGCAAGAGAAACGCATGCGTCACCCGAATTTTCTGCACATTGCCGTGTAAACGGACACCGACCCACCCCGAAAAAAAAATCCAATTACCACGACATTTGCGCCGTATCTTCCCAATTATCCGGCCGTATATATAAAGGCGGCATGTGAGCGAATTAATAATGCGCTTACGAGGCGTGATTTATACGGGCCGGCTTTAACTGGAAGTCGCCAAGGAGCCGACCGAAGCCGGACCCCGACTTAAACTTTGGGAAACTTTATATACGATAACGTCCATGTGTATATTGTTACGGCAGATTCGAGTTAAGTTGGTCCGGTGGCTAACTTGCCCCGCTTCCGTTACACTTAACGTGTCCTTCTATACGCTTGAATTATAATTAATGCTTTCGGATATACACGCTTTGTTGTCGCTTATACGCGATGACTAAACCGTCGTATAATGAGCCTATCTTGTCCGATGATATATCCTAATTAAAGCGACCTAAGCAAAACGCTCGTCTCAATTGAACGGCGTTGTGTACATGTGACGAATGCTAATTCTTTACGACCGCCTCCAATTCCGGTGTTGCGGAACGTCACACTTTTCACATACTGCGATCTGGATGTTGTTCGTTCATGTTGCACGATCTGGGTATTTTGAATTTTTTCGTAACCATAATCGTATACAATCTACGTGTGGGTAAAGGAACGATGAAGGATTCAGTACTGGAGTGTTGAATGTATGTTTGTTCGGCAACGACGCAAGGTCGCAAAAACGAATTGAAAATAGATTTAAAAATTTTTATGTGTAACTTAAGTATTTGTCTTTTTTCAATATAAATTTTGCTTGCTTGGCTTGAGAAAAAAAAATGAAACGAATAATATTAATTTTTTAACTACCTACTAGTATATTATATGAATCAAAAATTATTGATACTTTACGCTGTATCATTTTTTAAAAATAAACACAATCAAAAATTTATTTAAAATACTACTATCATTATAATCTACTCATTTTAATTTAAAAAAAAATCTAAATAACTTCAACTGAAAGTTAAAATCAATTCATTAATATTGAAATCCATAAAAAAATAGTGATTCAAAATATTGAATTTAATGATTAATGAAAACTGGTGCTTTTAAAAACGTCAATATTTATAGATAAACCATATCGTGTTCACATTCAACTGTTAAAAATGTTGAATTATCTCAAAGTGCGATTAGCGTGGACAGTGCACAAGAGGCAAACAATATCGTATGTGTGACATCGTCGTTGTTGCAGGAAGTGCGCAATAAATTGCGGGTTAAAGTGTCAAAATAAAAAAAAAGTACACATATGTGCATTTGTCATACGATGAATAATTAAAGCGAGAAACGTCAAAGACGATTAATTGTGAACGCGCTCACAATACAAGTCGACAATTGCCCTATGGAAAGTCGCCGATTACTGTCTTCTATTATCCGCTCCATTATTCACTAGACGTCGAAAAAGCTTTCATAAAAAAGCATTTATTTACGAATCGATCGCCCGCAAATTGCCGTCAATAAAAAAGTCGTAAAAGCATCGTGGACCCGATACCTTCACACACGAAACAATTTTTCCATTTATTTCGCTCGACATCGAACTTCTTAAGTCGCCGTCGAGTTAACCCTTCGTGCGTTACGCGTACAAATTAACTTAAACGAAATCTGGGCACGGTAATTGTCAATGTCCGGCCGGGTCTTCCCATCTTCAAATCTGATCATCACGATGACGATTTTTGAGACCCGAGAAGTGCACATGCGTTCCAGCAATCGTCTCAGATTTATTTATTATCAAATTATATCCGACGATGCGACATTCTCGAGTGACTTCGACTTAATCTTATACACGTTCGCATTGCGATTTATTCGAATTTGATTGGACTCAACTCTTGGCGATTTTCTCATATTGTTGGTACGTCATTGAATTTGATATTTCGCTCGATTTCTTTCGAAATTGTTAAATTTTGACGTTTATATATCGAATTTTATCAAAAAATGGATAGTTCTAAGTATTTTTTCTAATTTTAAATTCTAAGAATGCTATAAGTGTGTAACGTTTTTCCCCAGCAGCAAGTTGGCCCCCCGGCCCGTAGTCCTGCTCCTCCAATGTGTATGACATCCTCTTTCCTGCTTCCTCATTAACATTCATAAACTTAAATGCGCGCTCCAGAGTTCGCCACTGTGGTATTGTAAATACTTTAAACAATCAACTCACATCTACAGTCAACTCCTGTGGACTGTGCTCGGTTGCGGTGACCATACGCCCGTTGCGCAAACGGGACACTCGGGTACGTGCGATTGTTCGATCGATTGTTGAAAATTCAATTTCGAACCGTTCCTGATTTGTTTCTGTCTGGTGTAAGATTGGAAAAGGGTTAGATGGTCGTTAAGACTCGATCCCTATTCGAATCCGAAATAATCGAATTATATTTGTATTTAGGAGTGCGTGCGTATTTATTGAAATGCATTTCGATGTCGATAATTACATCTGATAACATGGTCGTAGCCAAGATATTTTAAACATATATTTGTATGTAAACGATTCCAAAAAAATAAAAATATGCTGTTTTTTCATTTGATGTATAATGTGTATAAAATTATGGCATTCAAAGAATTGATTTAGATATATCTTAACATATGTCTCATAATTTAAGTATAATCTGTCATTATTTTTGAAATTAAGGGGGGAGAGCTTGGACTACATGCTTCCCCCCTCCTCTGATAATTATTATTAATTCAATATTTTAGAATTGTGTAAAAGTGAACTATTCACACATATAAATGGATCAACTTTTAATCACTAATATCCAGTGAAATTATACTATGCTAAAATTCAATAATCTTTTACACTTATAATGATGATTGAAAAAAAGATAGAGCTTAGATTATAATTAAAATCATCGTACTTATTCTCAATTTTAATAAATAAAATGCGTTCAGTAAATATCACAGAAAAACCATCTCTGCCCATCCCATTTATGCATTCAGTAATAAATACATTCAAATTTTTAAACGAAATATTTGAAATTAAATTAATTTATTTAGTGCTTCAAACTAAAATATGGAATATTTATTCAATCTCTTCAATTTCTCTGAAAAGAAATTAGACGTAAACGTCAAAAAATTTCAAAATAATGTACGCGCGTTTTGCACTTTGGACATATCACAGTCCAGACGCATTTTAGTCCATGTATATTTGGATAAGTCATAAATACTCATTTTTTGGGATTAGATAATATTGTGTCAGTCTTTTGATCGAAATTTCAGATTGGGTTCAATCAAATATACACTGAACCGATTACTGACAACTCGCACAGACCGATAATACACATGGACCACAACAAATATAAATCCACGATCGAACACCTCATTATTTACACACACTCGACATTTGCGCCATTCTAAAACTAAAATACCACCGATTTCGCGAAACAACCCGATTCCCCACACACAACGTTGACCTTACGACCTCGAGCTTCGACCGGCCGGTTTTCTCCGGTTCCCCGAAGGTGGCCCGTCTCGTCGTGGTGTGACAAACGATGGGAACGGCCCGTCGGTTAAGTGGTTAACCAGACGACACGATAACACCATAATATATAACCGCTGGACGGTAATCGTTAGTTGTGTCTGCGGCGGCGGCGTGTTGAGCCCCGTTCTTGTTTAAACTCGATCGCGTCTTCCCGTCTTTAAAAGTGTCCGCTCGCACGATGCGAACAATTGACGATGATGGCCGTGTTGATGGTGGCGTCGATGCAAGTCTGTGGTCTGATGGTGGCAGTGTTGATGGTGGCGAGTTTGTGGTCTGATGGTGGCCGAGGATGTCGGGGAAACGGTGGTCGAGTGCGCTTTTTGCGGGGATCGATTTTGAATCGCGATTTAGTTCTGATGCTTCGAATTGGACTTTTATAGGTCGAATTGGACGTTTTATACTTCGAATTCAATTTCATTGGTCACTATTACAATTATCTTAATAATAGTTTTTCCTATAGTTGAATTCGAAGTATGAAAACTGTATGAGCTTTTAAAAAGATTGTGGATCAATTATTTTAATATTTGAGTCATTTATAATAATATGATATTTGATCTTTAGATCGTAGATTTTATTCTATTATATTTTGAAAATGTTTTTTAAATCCCCTATATATAATCACGGATTTGTGTCTGTGTATCTGTGTGTTCGAATGACGCTTGAGACTGGCTTTGCCTACCGTGTTTCGCCGAATATAAGACCCGGTCTTATATTAATTTTACACTCGAAAACTGCGCTAGGTCTTATTTTCGGGGTAGGTCTTATTATCGGGGAAACACGGTATATGACGTCTGGTGATAATTACAAATGAACTATTTTGATTTTATTAATTAAATATTGAATACTCGATCGGGTACACATTTTATCGTTTTCCGTTTCTTAACAAATCCACAGGCGATGTTATTAACATCGGGCCTATTTACTAGTATAATATAACTTGAATATCGTAAAAACGTATCTTGAAATTATCATAGTTGATGTAAGTGAGTATAGGTCATTCGAAAAATTTGATACATTTTTGAATCCATAAATAAATTAAAAACAATCATGGATTCGAATAAGATATCGATTAATTTTAAAATACAACCATATACATTCAATCCTCTTTTTACACGATTCCGAAATAACACGGTTCGAAGAAGAAGAAGAACCGATTAACACTGTTTTTTTTCCACTTTAAGGCGGTATAAAAAAAGCATCATTACATTATACCGCGATGATAAGATTTGTTACAGGCCAGTATATATTTAAAGTTATTAAATAAATAAAAATACGAAGTTTTTTAACGATTTCACATGTTGAAATTTTTCCATATTTTTTATAAAGTATATTTGGACGGAATTTCCAACAAATATTTATATGGTCACCATACATTTTTTTGTCTCTGAAACATATTTACCGCGTGAAAAGAGGATTGGACATACATATTTTTGTATTTTAATATCGATAAGACTTAACTAATGAATTTCCTATATCGAAACACAAACAAAAATTTCACTCTCCTTTCATCGAACAAATATCCTTCGATACATCGCGTTTTTCGAAACGAAAAAAAAAAAACAGCCATTAAGACAACCGATCATACATTCAAACAAAAAATATAAATTACGTTTCTATACACCGCAACAGAGGTATGACTTAATTTTATGGTCAGTTACACGCCACGGCCCATTTCTCATGCAAAGCACAATAATGTTTATGTCCATAGCCGATAGATAGATTATCTGGATAATTGCCGCCGCTTTCGTATTATACTTAAAGACACGAATTCGGCGGACACGTTTTTCATGAAAAGAATCTGCCGGTCGATTTTTCAGGCACCGAGCGGTGGGCGGTTCTCCGCCCACCGCCCCCCCGATGACACATATGAATAGATAAACAACTTGGCCGTTTCGTTTTCGTTATCGGCTTCAGATATCTCTTTGTGTAGAGAAAAATTGATAAGATCGCATAAATACACGGTGGACACTGCCGTGCCATATGGCATCACGTGTCCAACGACAGGGGTAACTTAATGCCGGGGCCGTATAGATACGCTCAAGGAAATTTTCCCGCATTGACGCTATAAACATTAATTTCGCATTCATTACGAATTTTATAATTTTTTTCAACTTCAATTTGAACCTTTTACTAATCAAATTCGAGCATTGCATAATAATTTTTTAATTTTTTTCATAAAATTTCATGAAAAATACCAAAAAAAACTTAACGTGGTGTACATATCTATGGAGTCTATTTTCAGATCGATCTTCTATGTATAATAGCGGATTTCTGTGTGTTCGTGTGTTCGATGACGCTCGCGACTTTAAAACGACGCGTCGATACAATTATTTTTTTGCGTCTATAAAATTATTCTTTATGCGTATATGGTCTTTATGCGTATATACTTAACGTCTATAATATCATTCTTATGAAAGAGTCTCTATTGACTTATGCAATACGTCGATTATTACGCAGTGGAAAAAATATTTGAATCCCTTATACATATATAATCACCGATGACAGATATGTTTATTTTTGAGGCTCTCGACTTATCGTTCCAATTTAGCCTGTAGGCCGTTCAAATATAACGGCTATAATCGCTACACGAGAACGGCTGTAACGCGTGCTCCGAATTTAGTCTTTACGGTCATTATAATAACGGCTATAATCTAATCCTATATAATCTTATATTCTGGAGACATTTCACAAGACCACGGTTATAAAATATGTTTGCATATATTCAAATTTTTTTTTTATTACATCACGCAACGGCACGGTTGTAAAATAATTTTGCAATAAATATATTAAATTTTTATTTTATTATGTAATAGTATGATTATCAACAGCCGATGTTCTTAACATCGGGCCTATATACTAGTTTAAAATAATTTTCTTGGACACTCAAAAAAATTGTATTTTTGAAAACGGCGCGTACTCTGCAACTGTAACGATCCGTTTAGAGCCCAATAAAACGGATCCGTTTATTATTTTTCCCCACCCTCATCCGCCGGGGAATGTTTCAGAAAAACTAAGCGGGAAATTTTGACATGAAAAAATAAATTAAAAAAAAAAACATCACCGGAGGCTTGTATGCGTAAACACTGTCGTGTAAACTGAAGGCGACCGCCAGCCGCGCTATTTACGTTGGTTCAGTCGTAAAACGGCTAGACCTCCACTAATTTATGAACTCGTGTCGAAAAAGAGCGCCAGTTTCGATATTTAAACCGTCAAAAATCAAAATGGACGAAGGGACAGGGAGAAAAATCCATAAATCGTAATTTCGAGTGCGTCTTCAACACGAAAAACGCTCGATTTTCAATGGTTATGTGAAAATTTTGATTCTTATCGTTATTGCGTTCGACTTGTTTGTTTTCGAAGTTTATGCCTCGTTAATGCTCGTTATACACATTGTGGTTTTCAGAAATCGAGAATTTCAAACATTGACGATCCGTTGATTTATATGAGCGATTAACTCGCGGAAATTCTAAAAAAAAAGTATTTTATGCACCGATAAAACAAGAATGTATGGATATTTAATTATTTTATCAAAATAATCGAAGATTATATGAAAATTTTGAATCATCATCACTGGAATACCATAAACACCAAATACTCTTTTCACATGGGGAATAACTTCCAGAGTTTCACGTGTAAAAAAATATATGATAACCATATAGAATTTGGAGATATAATATGTTCTATCGATACATTTGGAACTTCCATCCAAATATTTAATATGTAATGTGAAAAAATTTCGCCATGTATTTTATAACAATAATCACATACACATAATTATAATATTTTATTGATTTTTACTGAATCTTACCATTTTGGCAGTATCAGGGACGGATCAAGAGGGAAAAAATCGCCCTCGCTTAGGGATCATAGTGAAATGTCTAAATTTGTGCATATTAAATTGAAAAAAAAAAATTACATCTTCTTCCTCAAACCATGTTATTTCAGAACCGCGTAAAAAGAAGATTTGGTATATTTAGACTTCGAACATTAAAAACGATCTTTTGCCAAACGATCTCACAATCGGAGCCGCATAATAATCAAAATATGACATTTTCACGACTGCAAACGAATGTTGTGTATAGCGATAAATACGAAAATGAATCATTTCCCCACTCGGCGTGGATGATTTAGTGCCGGAGATATGAAATTTATGAAGCGGAACGGCCGTAATTGGATTTATCGTGCCGTGTATTATTGAGATCTGAAGACGAGAATCCGTTACACACCGCTGAAAAGAATGGCCGTATATTGTTTTAAGGTGGCCGAGAAATTTTGAAAAAAAATTTAAAAAAAAAATATAAATATAATATATACATATATTCGATGCTATTTGGGAGTAATGCAGTCTTGGGATTCTGAATGAATGTTTGATCAGTTGTTTTATGTAATTTAGGTGAACATATTTCGAAAATTTTAACGGATGAGAATTAATTAAAGTTAATAGGTCTAAATGTATTATATTTTTTTTCCTTTTTTATTGAAATGTACAAAGGATAGTTTTTTCTTGAGAAAGACAAGGTTCCCAAAAGATGAACAATCCTCAAAGAAAGGCCTATAGTAACCCTATTATAATATAATTGATGTAATTTGAGAGTATTTCTTTGTAGATTTTTAAGTGAAAGTGTATATCAGTGAATCTGTTATTATTCTCTATAAAAAAGATTGGGTTGGGTTATGTATTGCATTAAACTTTTTTGATGAAGTGTTAGAAGTTAGATAAAATATATTTCAACAATGGAATCTTTATTTCTGTATATCTTATAGTAACAATACAAATTATCTGTAAAAAATATATTATTATATCTCATTTCTGTCTGCTCAAAGCTCATAGTAAACTCCAATATGATTAAAAAAAATTAGGTCTCTACTTGTTAAATTAGCATATAAATTTAATTTTTTATTTCATACATTTTTTTAAAATACGTGTCAAAGGGCTACTCAATCGTAATCTATAATAGAAATATTTGGATTCTAATATGACTGATTTCAAAATTTTATAATTGAAGTCTTACTTTATATATAAACTAAACGGGATTAAAAATCAATTAATCAAATGGATCATTTCTCTAGTTTTCTGTACTAAAGCATTAAACATGCTACATATTACATTCGTGATTTATTTTCAATACATTTTTCTGTTTCTTATGAACGATTGTCTTGGCACATGTTTTGACACTTTGACGCGTCCATGTTGCGAACACTTTTCGAGAAAAATAAATCAAAAAAACAATTAATTAATATTGAAAAATCTCCAACACAACGTAACCACCTTTCCACATTCCACCTTTCACAAAAACCACACCGAAGGAACAAAACACACGCATCCCTACAACTTTCCACGTAACCGATCGCATCCGGAAGATCGGCTGTTAACAAAACGCCGTCGTAAATCAGCCTCGCACAGTCGGCCAGCAAAATAAAATATCAGAGAAATGCACATGAAAGAAAAGGGAAATCGGTAAATTGAAAATGTGTCCTCGGCTAATTCGTCCGCGAGTGCGAAAATTTATGTTGTAGCCGCCGAGAGCGCTATTTGTTACATTTTATTGGCGCTCATAAATCCCACAGACAAGATAACTCCAAGACACACGTTCGCGTTCGTGTCTAAATATATATAAACTGTTTCACTATACAGGGTGTTCTCTATTTCGGACATGCCGTCCGTCTCAGTGGGAATTTTTTTCGTGTCAGGTTTTTACCCAGTGTTTGGTGGTATTGGCGGATGTGTTTCGACACCCAAGTAGCATCTTGAGGATGTTATCACCTTGCTCATATTATAGAAACTGAAATTGAAACAACTGAAGTGATAGAATGTACATAGGAAGGAGAGAGGAGAAAAAAGAACGATTCAAACGCGTGTTCAGCACATACTGGAGTACCGAACTAATTATCGCTTGTACACGATTTTCACGTATCACGTCAGTTCGTCAAGTCAGAGGTCAACTCGTCAGGGGTCGACCCATCAGGGGTCAAACTGTCAGGAATCAATCCATCAAGAAAAAACTTTTCGGGGGAAAATCCTTCAGGGGTCAAACCGTCAGGGGTCAAACCGTTAAGGATGAATCCGTCAAGGAAAAATTTTTCAGTGGAAAATCTTTCAGGGGTCATCCCGTCAGGTGTCAACCCCCCAAAACCCGTCAGGGGTTCCGTTAGGGGTATTTTTTATTTCTATTTTATCGAAATAGGAATTCAATTTTTTGAAACGTCAAATCGAGCGTAATAATTTATATAAATCACGATCGATCACGGGAGTCGTCGATTTAAAATTTTATCACGAAATATCCTTTTTTTATTTCGTTTCAATAAATGACATAAAAATAATAAATATTTTCAATACGTGTTCTTTCGATATTTCTTTTTAACAGATTATTACACTTATAATTCTCATTTTTTTCGTATATTCAGAAAGGTAACTACAAATAAATAAACCGGAAAAATAAGACGAATTAATCAATTTTACGAAAACAACGGGACGAACGCAAACACGGCAAAAACAGAACTGTCCCGGCGAAAACGGGACGTATGGTCAGCCTATTCCTGATATAAACTACTTCTCTATACAGAGTGTTCTCTACTTTGGACGTATTCATACGTGTCAATGAGCATATCGAACGGATGTGTTCGCGACAGGCTCAAATGTGAAATTATTTAAATAATAAAAAAAATTCTAGTATTTCATGCGCGAAAGCTGCGAAGATTTATGCAAGTGTTATATTCGTATTTTCAATGCCGAACGGCCAATAAAGAGCGCGATAAGCCCCATTTAAATTCTAATGTCTATCTAATGAACGCCGCGAACGGCCAACAATATAAATAATGGCCGCACAGCAGCGGCATAAATATAAAATGAATAAAAATAACGAAACGTGTTCGCGTACAGGGTGTTGTATTTGGAATTTGGGCGATGTTGTGTTTCGGAAATTTTGTGGTGCGAAAATTTCGTTCGATGCGAATTAGAGAAAGGTGAAAGAGTTTCGACTGACGCATTGGTCATTGATGTTGAAGTTAAATTACGTGTGTTGGTCAGTAGATGGATATGATTGTTGTTAAGCCTTATGTAATCTTTTTCGAACTATGATGGATGGAGTTTAGTGCTCGAATTCGTCGAATATATCAAATTCAAAATTTGATAAATTTTAAGTATCACCAAAATTTACTTACAGTGTGAAGTAAAAGACCAAAAAAGTTTCTAAGCTTTTCTATTTTGACAACCGTTTTTTTTTTTCAATAAATAACAAGATTTGCAAATGATGAATTTGATGAAATTTTAATATTTTTGACAGGGATTATACTTTTTGCTTTGGCGAATGTATTTTTTGTATTTTTATCGAATGGACATCTTATGTTTAATAATACTCTTGGATTTAATTTTTTTATGATAAAAATATAATTTTTTTTTCGGAAAACGTGAGAGTAACCATAAGCATGAACATGAACATGATCATTATCATGGAGATTATCGTGAGCATAAACATGAGTATAGTTATGAGTACAAGTATGAGTATGAGTATGAGCATGACCATAAACATGAATATGATCAATATCACGATCATGAACATGAGTATAGATACAAGCAAGATCTCATAATCTTGCATGTTAATGCTCATGCATATTAAAGCATATTTTAAATATTCTTGCTCATAAGTGCGTGTTTTTAGCTTTCGCCGTAGACCTCTAGATGGTCTAAGAATATCGTGTGAACATAGACATATTTCTATTTCACTTTTTCATAACTTCACGCTGTTGCTCACGTTCGAACTCACACTCACAACCACTCATCATAATCCATATTAATTTTTATCAAAACGAAGAACCCGTACAAAGCTAAACAAGTACGATACGCCGCAGGAAGCACAGACGGGGCGGCCTTCTGTGGGGGGTTAAGCACCCCCCCGACAGGCGGGGGGTATGTTTTGATAAATGGTGCAAGAGGTGTAAAAGATTAATCATCGCACAAAAGAAATGGAGCGTCGGTCGTCAGCCGTCACCCGCAGGGAAACGCCGCCAGACAAATGGGCCGCGATTCTTTTAAACGTCAAGCGAATGAACGAATACCTATTCGCGTGTTCGTGTGTGTGTGTGTGTGTGTGTGTGTGTGTGTGTTTGTGTTTGTGTGTGTGTGTGTGTGTATGTGTGCGTGTGTGTGTTTATCGGGTCGGACTTGAAAATCGAATTTTGGGATTTCTTTGGAGGGAAACTGTGATTGATGTTTTGTATGTGTGATGTGTTTGGTTAGGATTTTTTCGAGATTGCAGCTTTTAAAATTATAAATTTCATCTCATACAAATCAAATTAAGTCCATTTTAAAATTAAATTCAATCTTTTACAAATTAAGTTCAGACTTTTACACATCGAATTCTACCTTTTACAAATTTAATTCAATCAACGAAAAGTATTGTTAAGAATGTTATCATACAGGTTTTTCACTCCAAATTCAACCTTTTAAACTTTAAATCCAATCATGTAAGCTTCAAGTTCAACTATCGGAGAGTAATATTAATTCAGAAAATATTATTGATTGAGTTATAGTTAGGGGTCCCAATCAAATATGCGATTATCCGATATTCGGATATATTCGCCCCTTTTTCAATATTCGTAAGTTCGAATATTTGTAAAATTAATCGGACATTATTCGGGCTTTTATTAAGTACATAATTTAGGAAGTTCCTCGTTAATAAAATCGTCTTTTTGGTCATGATGACAATATCTCGATTTTCAGAACTTTTTGTTATTTTTGTTTAGGATACGTGATGAATTAGATAACAATGGAGATACAAGCAAAGAGATCGAAAAACGACCCTAAATCGAGACGAAAAAAATAATATTTATAATAATATTTTATTTTATCCCTTTTTTATTTTTTGAAGATATTATCTTACAAATTATATATTCGGATATTCGATTATTCGAATATTTTGCCAATCCAAATAATTGACTTTACGAATATTTGGGATCTCTAGTTATATTAACCATCAGAAAATCAATGAAATATTATATTGATTACTATGATAACAGACTTAATAATGATATTTTTCGACGGTTGAATTTGAAATACAAAAGGTTGAATTTGAAGTGTAAAACTTATAGTAATCAACGAAAATCAATTAATGATTAAATCAATCTGAAAATAGATACTTTGAATATGTGCCTCAAATTTATTTTTTATTTTCCATGGAATTCTAAAACAGATTTAAAAATAAATTTGCATTGATTTTTATTATGATGGTTGAGATATCCGACTAAATTCTACAAATTATTTAAACGTGAATTTCGATTACGAAAAAAAGTGTGTAAAACATAAAGATAAGAAAGTAAACTCGACGTAACGTTGAAAGCAGCCCCTCTTGCACATGCAAATTGTGCTCTCGAGTGTGGATTTTCAAAAACTCAAAAAAGGGCCATCCATTTCCACTTCCATCGGACGAATTTACATAATAAACATATTTATAAGTGGGAGATAAGAGCCGCTCGCAAGAACAACTCAAAAGACACATCTTTGCACTGTCTAACGACGTATTCAGGTAACATGCGAAAACTTTTTGCGTAATTTATATACAACCCATGTATAATAGTTTCAATGGGAGGAAAATGGGCGAACGTGTTTTTTGAAAAATATTTTTATCTGTTGTTATGAGAAGATCGATCAAATATCATTCATGAAATTTAATTGGATATTTTGATAATTATTTTTTTTTTGTTTGAATTTTTTTGAGGAAATGATATTATGTAAGTGCAAGGAAAGAACAGGTTTTGTTATTTTAAGATTATTTCCCTTCTATTGATATAACTGAGTAAACATTTTCTATGAAAATTATTTTGTAGAACAAACATAATAATCATAAAATCTTAATAAATAGACAATTATATGAAATTAAATGCGAAAATTTATTTTTTCAACTGTTTTCTTATACGATATTTTTTCAAAAGAATTTTCCAATTGAAAATTGAATACAAAGTCTATATAATCAACACACTTCACGAATTGTAAAACGACACAAAGGGTATATGAGCTATTAGGGACACATCCATACATCTTCAAAACGACATTCATGCTGAAAACAAAGCCATATGTCAAGTGACACATAACTAGCTGCATTTGCACAACGAATGCACTTTACGG
This sequence comes from Hydropsyche betteni, assembly GCA_028571205.2. Classification (NCBI taxonomy): domain Eukaryota; kingdom Metazoa; phylum Arthropoda; class Insecta; order Trichoptera; family Hydropsychidae; genus Hydropsyche; species Hydropsyche betteni. The sequence goes on along the minus strand of JAOXNN020000021.1, from coordinate 1,697,880 downwards.
CTGCATTGGTGACAAGAGCAATGCTGAAATATCGTTTGCCATTCAATAGATGCTTCTGACGAATGGGAAGGGTTTTCAGCGCGATTTTTCGGCATGGGCATTTTCAAAATTTTCCAAAAAAATACTCGCGTTATAATCAGAAATGAGTTGATGGTATGTGTGGATGATATGTGTTTTTTGTCACTCGTGTGAGCTGTTATATAAAAGCAATAAAAAAGCGAGCTCGGCAAACAGTCCAAAAACACCCTCGGTTCACCACTTCATTTAATCCATTTTTTCTGGGAAAAGTGCCTTTCCGCACCTGCCAGCTAAATGTGGAAAACCATAAAGAATGAGGTGACTGTCGGGATGGGTGTCGAAATACGCTCGCACTCGGATGGCAGCGAATTTTCCGGAAATAATATCATTTCGATGTTCGCCTATAAAGTGTACAAAAATATGTATATGTTTAGCAATGTTTATGTGATTGAGTTTTCTATAAAAAAAAACGCAAATAATCTTTTATTTATTTGTGAAATCATCATGTTGATGTTATTATAAAATTAACTGTTTAACGTCATCTGTCAAATGTAACAGTTGACGTGTCTTACAATATACTTATGGAAAGCGGGAAAAGATTTGCATTGCTGATACCAAAGTTTCACAACGTGGTTAAAAAGGACGATGATCTTAAACGCAAAGTACGGATTGGAAAATCATATTATAAAAGAACTCATTCTAAAAAATGAGCTTCGGAAAATTGTAAGTTATAAAAAACCCATTTTAATACGGATGTCAAATGTTTCTGCAATGTTGTTTAAATTGAAAAAATGCAAGATTTTCGCGCAAAAATTATATGCAAATAATATAATAAAAATAGTAATTCAAATCTCTCTTCTATATATATAAAAATGGATGTTTGTATATTTGTTTTTTGTATGTTTGTTTGTTTGTTTGTTTGATGTCGTATCACTCCAACACCGTATACATATTTTTTTGTCGAGAAGGTTTTTAACATCATTAAAATAGGGTAAACATATTTCCCGGAACCCAAAACGGGACGGTCCGCAAAAATTAAATTAAAAAATAATTTAATTTAAAATTTAAGTCCGGAGCTGCCCCGGCTACTACTGTTAGTATTATAATATATAATAATACTATCAACTCACTAAAAAAAATCCTCATTCCACCTTAAAAAAAGTATAAAAATGAAAAATATCTAATATCAACCAATTCAAAAAAAAAAATCTATCAATAATTTTCCTTTTGAAAACAACCATCTTAAACAGTTCGAATCCTTCAACAACAATCCCAACAAATCAACGAACACCATCTGCCAAGACAACGTTAACACCACCCACTTCCCACACACACATACCCCAACACGCGCCCCCCAGCCCTCGGCGGCACGGGGGCGCAGTCGCTGGGGGCCCCGGGGGGGCAGGGGGGGGGACGTGTGCCACAGACAGGTCATTATGTGTGGTGGCCGCCATTAGTCATACGGTTCGCGGCACGCCCGAGGACAAGCGGGGTGCTCGATGGCCGGTCGCTTAATGGGTCTGTCCGCTTTTTTCTGTATCGACGCCTCGCCTCTTCGAGTGAGTGTTGCAGTTAATGTGTCAAATTCCACGTGGATGTGTGCGGTTTGTATGGGCGATGTCTTTTGGCTTTGTTGTATCAAGTATTAAGCTAGGCGCCCACAGGCGATTAGTCGCGGCGCGATTTATAATGGAACACATTGTTTTAGGTTAAAGTGCGCCCATATAGTTTATGGGCGCACTTCTGTCCTGTCAGTTTGACAGCCATCTATCGAGCGTTAGCGATAATTATTAAATATCACAAACTGTTGATCTCGGACCGGTACGTTAGCGTCCATCCGTTGTATTAGCACCTAAAAAACATTACGGATAGCAACCTGCCGACCATTTCTACATCCTAAGGCCAGGCGCCTACAGGCGATTAGTCGCGGCGCGATCCACAATGGAACACACCGCTTTAGGCGGCTGAAGTGCGCCCATATGGTTTATGGGCG
>JAOXNN020000021.1:1666731-1685596 GCA_028571205.2 Hydropsyche betteni | reverse complement strand
AACGAACGCGATAAGCGAAAAGCATTACTTTCTCGTTTTCGTAATTAAACGTCCGACGAATATGACCGTCCGCGATGACTATGAATAAAGCCAGAACACGCAGCTTTTCCACGATTATTTATAATGTTCCGTGGGTTCTTGAGGCTCTCGGACGGTTGACTCTTTCGAGGAGCTTTTTCAATGTAAAATGAATGGAAAATCTTACGCTTTTGCATTAAAAAAGCACAAGTCGCCACTAATTAGTTCTCTAAGTTAGTTCGCGGTTGACGTCCGCTCATTTTATTTCATGTACGCGTTTGAGTTTGTGGTCGTCCTTTTAGGTTTTGGTTTGTGTAAAAAAAACTTTGAAGTCGTTCAACCTCCTAGTAGTAAACGTCCTTTGATGATTAATTAAATATTTTACGCGAGTGGATGCAACGGTCGGACTCTTTGCTTTGGTAATTATTGCATACGTCGCGAAACACAGGGTGACCACGTTTTTATAATATTTTTCATATTAACGCGCTTTCTTTCGAATTCAAACTAAACTATATTGTCCGGCTCATTGTCGCACACCACATACGAACAAATTAATTTAATTTACTACTGACTTTTCAGCTATAACCGGCTGAAAAAGCACACGCCCGCTACCGAGAAAATATGACTAAAAAAAACCGTGAAATAAAGTGAAAAGAACGGTCCGCGGCAACGTGTCGCTCTTTTCGCAGAAAGAGTGGTGCTAATTAAAAGGGCGCGGCCTCTAATTGAGACAGGCCACGGGGTGGACCTTTTCGAAAAGACGTAGGGTTTTTCATTTTTGTAGATTTTTCTTTGGGAGGTCACCCTCGACGACTCGCCGGAAGGCCCTCGAACGGCGTTGAAGTTGCCCATTCGAAACTTTGAAGGGTCACGTTTCTTTGAACTCGACGAAAAGTGTCGTACCACATGTTCTATTTATAACGAAATAATTAGCAAAATCGAAAAATATACTAAGAATTTATTATTCGAACTTAAAAGCCACTAATGACTAAACCGTTATCAATAAGCGTCGGCATATTTTCGCAACAAAATAATTATTAGCGTCAAGGGATTAATAAGGGAGTGCCGAAAAAAGGGGTCTTCTTTGTTTGCCCAGCACGAGACAGCGAATTAAACTCGTGCAAATAAATAGTAAATAAACACGCCTTTCTACCGATTTTTTTTTTTATATATACTCCACATACATTAAGCCCTTATTCTACTTTTTCCACATATTAATATTGCGACACGCTCGCTTCCGATTAGTGTTTCGGGTATTCGCGACCCCAACGGTCGTAGATTTAATGGGCGTTTTATAATTACACGCATTGCCGATATGCAACAGTTTAACGATCACATGACCCATATATTATACGATTCCATTACATATTATATTCGAAACATCGCGGAAAACCGCCGCTATAACGTCGTCGGAAACTCGTGTGATTATTTATCTGTCGAGGCGTTTCAAATTGAAATTAAAAAAAGAGGAGAACGAAAACAAATGGCGCTAGAACACACCACACAAGTAAAGTGATACGGACTGTATATATAAAAAACGAGATAAGGACGCAACACGCCCACCGCGGTCGCGCGAACGACAAAAACTTTAAATCATCCGTCGAAATGTTTTATTTTTTCTTGGGGCGTAAATCCCAACGGATGCCAGATAGCGAACACGACAAAAAAAAGCACAAAAATGTGCTGAAAAAATTAAATAACGGTCTTTTCGAAATATCGGACGGGCGTGGTCCGGAATCGGTCACTCGATAGCTTTTCTATGGCGATATGTCTCATGGGAGTTTTGCGGATGTTCGAAGTCTTACATATTGTATTTCCAATCCGAAAAATCATTATGTTGTATTTTATTTTTATTCGTAATGAAATTGACTGATTTTAACTTGATTTGATTCAAATCAAAATAAATTTTTTATCGTTTTAGTACAATATAATATGGATCAGACATTGAACTTTCATGATTACAATAATATAAATTAATGGGGATAATTTCCTAATTTTTAATAAATAAATTATACGAGTAATGTACTCTTTATTTTGAATATACACACCTAAATAATTTTATTACTCTCAACGCCACTTATATTAAGAAAATTAAAAAGCTCGACGCATTTTTTCCGACGAAACGCGAAATGGCACACGTCACGACAACACAATAGAAATTATTTATAAGGTCACCAGACACACACGGTAATTATTTATCCACGAACAACAAACGCGGAACAATGCCTGAGAAACAACGACGCACCCCTGGAAAATCGGAAAAACATCCAAACGATCAAGCTTTTTTTCAAACTTCACTTTTCATCAGACTAATCGCATGAAAAACGAGTTTTATGCACTTTTCGCCTTGATCATCAAAGATTATTATTACTTAATTGAAACATAATATAATGAACGACTTAAAAAAATGAAGATCCGTAAGCTTCGTGTTCGGAATTTATGTAAATCATAATGTTTAATGGAAGAGGCGCGCTTTACAAGCCCTCAGCATACGTACAGTCACGCAACAGGGTGGACAGAAGGACAAGGCATCGAAAAAAAAAACACACCCTCACCTTATCCATAACCGTATAACGTTACACGAGCCTCAAGGAGTAATTTATTTAAGTGTGGATGACCGTCGCGACGAAACGAACCAAAATACCACCGTTAATTTGATAAAATTCCCCCGAAAACGACACCGAATTTTTCCGCGTAATTACCGTCGATATCACGTAAACGTGATTAACGCCGTTGTTTCTGTTTTATAAACCGCTGAAGTTGACAATCCGAAACGATGCAGTGCGGTCAATTTTCTGGTCGCATTGATATTGAATGTGAACCGGCGGTTTGTAATCGCTAGTGTTATAATAGAATGAACCACCATGGCCACACCATAATGTATGTAATGTGCCGTTTGATGTGTGAGCGGTTTAACGTATCGATTCGGATGTCAATATCGGAGATTTACTGTCGATAGATTTGCATATGGATGTTAATTTTTGTGATTTTTAAATATGATATAACACCCATTAGGACGGATTAAATTAACGGTGATAATTAACAGTAGGCACGCTTTACAGACACGCACATTATATTATAATCCCGATCGAATATAATCAATTTCATGGACGGATTTTTCAGGGGGTGATTTTCCAGTTTTCTTTATTTGTTAAATTTTACAGATTTTTTCGTTAGATACAAAATCTTTATTAATCTATAACGGCGGCTCATAAAATTTTTGAATGATGTGTCAACAATTTTCATATTTCCAAATAATTCATGGGTCTCAATGAAAAATAAAATAAAACGATTGATTTCAAATTTATTAATAATTTATAATAGTATAGATTATTTACTAATTACAAAAAAAACTTCACGTATTTAATATTATTGATCAACGCCGCAGGTGAAAACTATTTTTTTGACATAAAATCATATTAATTTTTAATTATCATATTAATTTTGTATTCAATAATTGAAATTGTATACTAACCTACACCGAATCTTACTAATATGATATGGTTATACTTTTTTATACAGTTTTAAAATGAAAAAACCGTGTAAAAAAATAATCGGTTCTTCTTTGAACAGTGTTATTTCGGAACCGAGTAAAAAGAGGATTGGGTGTACAAATATAAAATTTTTCCCATCTTTTCGGAAAATCAGTGTTACAATATCAAAAAATATTTTCAAAAATGAATATCGATGATTTCGATTACGCATGAATTCGAAAATTTTGGGATGATCCAAATGGGCGCGATTATCCCTCCCCCCACTAAATACATTCCTAATCAATTTAATACATAAAAATAAACAATGCCTCAAAGCACCTTTGAGTTTTAAAGGTTAACGTTCGTTAGGCCGACCCTCGTATCGAAACTATGCGCAAATCCGTACAAGTGTGCATATAATTGCATAACGGGTTGTTGCATCCGTCGGAGGCAAAGGCGCAGTTTTTCATTTTTGCGAAAGTTTCGAGTGGTTCCAGAGCAAAGGGTCGACCGAACCGAACCGGGACCGGAACCGAAAGGGCTCGCTCGGGTCAGCTACGTTTTCGCGTTTATATACCGTTTTTATTTCGCTTTATGTGTATACGGGAATGTACGGATAAAACGCCGAGTGCATACAACGTGAATGGATGCTGGAAATTTTTTTTCACGGTATCGACTTTGCATTTTTTATGTGGGGGTGGGAATTCGGGGGGGAATCTTACGTTTGGATTTGCTGTTCGATCGATATGTGGGGTGTGTTGCGAAGGTTTAGTTAAAACTTTGAAGAGGTGATGGGTCGTGTTATTTGAAAATTTTTAAACTAAACATACTATAGTACGAAGTATCATAGTTTTCGAGTTTATATATTTGTATCTTTGATTTGATTTTGATCATTAAAACGAAAATATTTCATTTTCATTATAAATTTATCAAATTTCATAATGTAAAAAATTTTGATTTGCCGCATTTACTCATCAAGAAACTTGCATCGTTAGTATACTAGTGTTATCTATTGGAAAGCAGCCCGTTTGCTAATAACAAAATATCGATTTCCTTATGTATCAGCCAGCATATGCTAAGGGTACATAATGTATGCATTTGGGTCGTTTTCGCCGTTTTTCGATCCACTCCTTCGATTCGAACAACCAAGAGGGCATCAATTATTACGAATATGGGTCGTTTCTGAGTTCTTCGGTTTCTGTTGTATAAATTTGCATACGACGACCGATTCGTATACGGGCTTGAACTCTTTCTGGGTCTCGAAAGAAGATTCCCGCGCTTTTTCGCATATCTTCGCACATTATAACAGTTATGAATGCTCGGAATCGGTCTCTGTCTACTCGCTAGATACCCTCTGATATAATGTGTAATTTTATTGGGGGAAGTTCTTTTGTTGGAGATGACAAAAGGATTTTGTCTGTCCGTCTGTCGTAGTAGAAATGAGTCAAAATGATGGTTTTTTAGCGTTAATTCGATGGTTTGTTCATTAAATTTGTTTCTTTTAAATGAAATTATTTGATTTGTTGATTTGTTTAAATATAATAATGTTGGTTTTGACTGAAGATAGTCGGTTGCGGGTATTGTTCAAAGTTAAGAATTTTTTTTTTTCGAGGGGTGAGACCCTTGAACAATTCGAACATCTGCCGTTACTTTGGCAGATAGTGCATCATGCGAAATCGCATATTTCTATGCGTTTAATAGCATTGTGTATTTTTTCATCGAAAAACTATTAAATTGATAAATTTCATAATATTTGTTCTTATTGTATAATTTTTCAAAATAATAAAACATTTAAGATTCAAAAATCTTATATAATCATTTAAATTGTCATTTTTTACAATTTCTTATTATACTATAAATTTGTATTATTAATAAACTAATAAAAACTCATCCATTTCAATCTCGGTAAATATTCCCAAATCAAAAACCGGTGTGACTTACTTATGTGCATTTATAAATATATGGGACGTTGCACTGTGCCCTTACAAGGCATTTGACTTTATACAACCATATAAAAAAAAAAGAAACGAAGGGCGTTCTCCCTAAGATCGAGGGTAAGATGTAGGACTTTTGTTAAACAACTCACATGAAAGGTAACTACGAAAACTTTCTCACGGGAAATAAACACCAGAAGACGATCCCGCTTATTTTTTCAATACGAAAATTTTGACAAGAATAACGGTCGTGCCGAAAAAAACGCGATCCGATAAAAACGCACGATGATGGCGGCTTGAATTTTACACTCTTGCAGTTCAGCATGTTGTGTGTAATAATTAGCTGAAACGTTTCGACACGGCAATGTGTGTATAGTAGTTAGTCACTTGTGCTCCGGGTTGCAAGTGTTTTTCCCACTTTTCTTTGTAAGTGTCTCTTCGAGCGAAATGTGTGGACTGTTAGAAAAGATACCAGAGCTTGCTCATTTTTTTTCAGCGAAGAAAAATCGCGATTTTTCCTTCGAAAACTTTCAATTTTTCAATCGTTTTTTGATGACAAAATCTATTTTTTTCAATATTTTGATCATTTGATTGGAATGAATAATGTTTTGACTATGTGACTGAATACAATAACATTAAGGTCGTACAATTTAATAGTTTTTGTATAAAAATTTAAAAAAATATACGCAAAAACGTCCACATGGACCGATCGAATTCGCTCATAAATCGCCGATAGAAAACCGCTCACATGTGGACACGAAACTATTCGGATTCATTCGCGCGAAAAACTCCACGGAATCGCTTCGCAAAATAAAACACAAAAAAAATGAAAACGCTTTTGAAAATCGCTCGCGCTATCCTTCCGCGGCAAGGAAAATTAGCTCTCGGCTTATTAGTGAGATTTTCCCCCGATAACCCATTCACGACATACTCCATACAAATCGGCTTCGTAGGAAAGGGAAGGGCTTGAAGATAATGAAAAATAGTGAAAACGCGAAAAAAACACCCATCTCGAACCATAACGACACTCACCCTTAACTTCAACAGTACCTTAAATGATTGGGTACCCCTGGCTTACTTATTAACCCGTTCCACGTCGACGAGAACGTTGCTGTTGAAATCCGAGTTAACAGCTAGTGAACCAAAGTGGCACAGCCGAGATCTCTCTTCAAGCACCACGTCGCCCACATGTCATCACCTCGCCCTCCAAGTGTTTTGCACTGAAAAATATTTTTCATATATAACCTTCCATATTTAAATATCAAAAATTAATATTGAACATTATAGAGGTATTTAGAACGGAAAAAAAATTGGAAACAATATGTTACACGTAGCTTATGTGATTTTATGAGTGCACCAAATCGAATCCGACATGCGAACAATCTAATTGGCACTCCTGTTGTCTAGCATCATGCAAGTTCTCGAACCCCTTAAAAAATCAACAATGAAACCGCGAAAAAACAACGGATGCGCAAAATCAAAATTGCACATCTTCGCGGAAAACCCAGCGCCTCCTTCACACCACTCTGCGGCGACAATGGCGATTGAAAGTCTCAGTGCTTTTTTTTTATGCACATGCAATTTTTTTGTGCACTCGCTCAGATTGCTGCAGCTCGACCCGATCGACGGTTTTCGCAAGATTGTCGACGATTCAAAATAAAAAAAAGCACAAAGGTGTCGTCACTCTGGGGGTGTTCATTCGCGTAATGACGCTCTAAGACCGTTTTTCGTGCTAAAAGCGTACTTTTGAAACTTAAAAATGCACTTTTTTCGACCGAGCGAAAATTTCGAATGATAAACCCGAGTCATGTGCGACTTATTAAAGGCTGTCGGTTGCACTCGTCCTCTAATTAGCCCCTCGTCCCCCGAGCGAGGAGTAATGAAGCCCGTCGTGGAAAAACAAACATGCAAGTGCAATAAGAAGAGAGCAAAAAATTGCACACGCGAAAAACATCCGCACATTAGCGCAAGCATCCGCCAACCCTCGACATCCGGAGAAGCAACTGGTTGTCCTGTGAGGGAATTACCAGCGCAGTTTTCCGCGAACAAAGGGAAAATCCAGAGGAAAATGTCGCATCCAGAGGAAAAGCCACGAGTCTACTTACCGCGACTAGACGTTGTTCGAAAATTTGCAATTAACGCGCGAAACCCTTGTCGATGTGTCGAGTGGTGCTTTTGGGACGTGTGTGGTACTCTTGCTCTATCGGTTTTTGCTTCTGGAATATTTTTTCGTTATAACAGGGCTTATTATGATGATTTTTTTTAAATTTCGCATCTTTATTTTGTCATATTATGAAAATGACGATTTTCGTTGTTTAACGATTTGACGGAGTCGAATGTTTTGAATTTCGACGAGTGATTCGTCGACGATTGCATCATGCGAGAAATTTCGGAAAAGGTTCTTTTTTCGATCTGAAAAGGGGGTTGCAACTCGAACAACGCACACTGTACGCTTTTCTCCAACTTTTTGTACGCAACAACTTTTTTGTCGGCGAAAAGTTGGGCAAAAAGGAAAGCCTTTTTTCCAACAGTTCTCTCGTTGCCGTTATTACCGCGCATACGGAGCGATTCCGCTTTTCCATAAAATCGCGAAAACCCTTTTAACTTTTTAATAATTTTCGATTTTCTCCCTTTTTGCAGCGAGTTCTACTATATTCAAATGGAGAAGTACGCGAGGCAGGCAGTCAGCGAAGGTGTTAAGAGTGCAGACGAGCTCCACGTGGCCGGAGATTCGGAGATTTATCGTGTGCTGAACCTTCACTATAACAGGAACAACCACATAGAGGTATGCGGCCCTCAGGTGCGACAATAACCCACGAGACTCCCGAACTAACTCGCCCTTCCCCACAGCCCTTTCCTTGTTAGATATTTAAAAAGTTTTGCTTTAACGAGATTCACTGATGCATGATCGAGTATTCTGCTTGATTTTTTTGAAATGTTTTTTGAATCTAGTGAGTTAGAGGTCGTTTTTCGCGTTCCAGGTTCCGTCTAACTTCAGATACGTGGTCGAGCAGACCCTCAGGGAGTTCTTCCGTGCGATTCAAGGTGGAAAGGACGCCGAACAATCATGGAAGAAGTCAATCTACAAAGTTATATCGCGTCTTGATGACCCAGTGCCGGAGTACTTCAAGTCGCCGAATTTTTTGGAGCAGCTTGAGTGAAAACGACCGAAAACACGCGCCCCGTCAACAAGGGAGCGTCGCAATCTAAACTAATTTAAATTAATAATATTAATAATAATAATAAAATATATATTAATGAAAAATATATGAATTATAATATATATTTATCGCACACCAAAAAAATTTAAAGTTAAAAATTGAAAGACGACACTCGCATTTAGGCCTTCAGTTCAAAAATTAAAAAAATTTTGATTAAAAATTTAACTATTGTCTTACGAATAAAATTTTTAAGGAAAAGCATAGTTATTAAATGAAAAATGAACTATTCAAAATTTTATTGGATAAATTTAATGTAATTTTACTATTTAATGAAAAAAAAAACAAAATTTATAACTATTCTGTGGTTGTATGTTTATATTATTGTAATATTACGTATAGGAGTTTTTGGCTAATGTTCTTTTTTATGAAATATTCCTGTTTTGTTTTTGATTTGTTTGTAAGTTAATAGTTTTAACGGTGACAAATGAAAAACCAATTGACTATCACGAGTGTGAAAATATTATTAAACTTAAAAATACTTAATTGAATATTTTAAAAATGAAAATGAGCGGTTTCGTACCAGTGGCGGGCGAAACGGGCGCCACACGTAAACTGTTCCGGGCGAACCTACAATTTAACAAAAAAGTACATATATATGTGAATGTATTTACATATATGTATATTATATATTATAAATTATTGTAACAATCACAATTTAGTAGTCTATTTGAGTGTCGTACCCAGAACTAGGATAGGAATATTTATATAGGGGTGAAATAGAAGAAGGTGCAAGTCTCACACTATGTAATGTAAATAATTAACTGTCAACATGTCCAACCTCCATTTTAAATAATATTTAAAAAATTGGAAAAATTACTAATTAAAAAAAAAAGTAAATACATAAGCATACTAACTACACTAGCCATTAGACTTTGTAATATAAATTTATTTTATTTGCAATAATTAATATTTGCGCACGTACACAAGATTACCAATGATACAAAATAAACGTACGTGCGCAATTATTAAAAATGAAAATTACCAAAGTAATTTGAACAATGTTTTTCACAAAATGTTATAATCGATGTTTGTTGATTGATTATAATAATTTTTAAGAACAGATGGGGTTATTCCAAAGATCAACTTTCGTGCTAGTCGGTGTACTGACTTTTTATTATACAACTATTTTTTTTTTGATAACATAAATATTTTGTTGTGTTTGTATGACGCGTTTTCGTTGACCACACGACCAGTTATACCCGCGTATTATTGAAATGTGTATTTATTATTTATTCGAACAAAAAACTTAGATTATAGTCAATGTAATTTTAAGAAATGGAAAAATGGTAGTTCTTAAGATGGTTTTTAGATTTATTTATTGTATTATTATTATATTATTATATAGCGCACAGCGACCAGTGGTGAGTCTCCTAGTCAACCTTTTTGGTCCATGGAATTTTTTCTGAACACATCTTTTCACATTCCTAGATTTATTTTTTTTAATGAAATTTTTCATTTCTTTTCCATGTATATATTTTTATTTTTTGTGTCTATCCTATTATTTATACCAATTATAAATTTATTTTTACATTTGTAATCTTTTAATATATTAAATTTTGATTTTTCTGATTTTATTTTATCATTTTTTATATATAATTTTCAAAAAATCCCGTTATATTTTACTGTGGGCGGTGCTTGGGCGCCGCGCACCGAAAACCCCCTTCAAAAAACCACCCCCCCCAAAATAATTCAAATAATCACCGTAAAAATAGTCTTAAGATACACTTATCACAATTTGTAATGTTTATAAATATACATATATATATGTATGATCTCTCTATTGAATAATTATGTATTTGTAATAATTTTAAAGTCGAAATGTTAGTTTTTAGCCGACAGCAAAAATAACAATTTAACAGAATAACTTGAAAAAAATGGGCGGATTCAAATCCGACCGCCCCGACCAGTTTACTGGGGCGCTAAAACTTACGTCCCACCCTGTATATTGAAAAAAAAAAACCGCCCATCAGACGATCAAAGCAAACCGTTTTTAATTGTACAGATAAACCACACTTTATCGACGAATACAGTTTTAACAATAATAATAAAAAAAACGTTTCCCCGGCAATAGTGACTCTCAAACCTAAACAGAATATAACACAATAAAAATACAGGACACACCGGAATATAAATAATATATTATAATATTAATATAAATATGCAGCTTCGTACATACAGCAGTCGTGCGGCAGCCTACGCTAAAATACGAGTTCGCAACAAAAACGAACTGTTATTAACATTATATAGATTAATTTTCCAATTAATTTCGGCTGTCGCACGACACGGGAAGCGGATGCATTTTTTCATAAAAATGACAAAATGCATTCTCGACTTTCCGTCAAGTAGTTTAACTGGATTTAGATAATGCAAATGTAACACATACAATAGGTATACGTACTTCGATGACAGTTTGTCTGACTTTGGACGCATTGGCGCAAAGTCGGACCACCCCCATGACACAAAGGGTTTCTGAGGAACGAGCAGATCCTCGCTCTGGTTAAGCGTGAGGATTCGTTCCCACAAAAAGGAAAGCCCTTTTGAAAGTAGGGGCTCGCCGGTCCGCCATGAAAACCTCCCCCGCCCTATCTTGGACGGCGAGCCACAGTTTCGTTTTTATTTTTTTGTCTCACATGTACACAATATAATATGTAATTAACGATAATTAAATATATAATTGATAATGTAATACACACTCAGATGAATCTACAGCAATTTTTCTCTTCGGGAAACGTTTTACCGGGCATTACTTCACTTTGAGTTCGAGGTTTCGGTTTCGTTCGTTTTTTGATATTGTTTTTCGTTATGTTTTTTGAACGCATTTTGATTTTCGTATCTATATATATGTATAAAATATATATAGTATGTTAGAACACACACACGTACACACACTCAAAATTTTTTTACGATCCAAATAGTTGTACAGTTTCGGTCGACGCGTTTCGGACGTTCCGTATTATTTCTGTAAGGGTGCATCGAAAGTGTTTCAAAAGTTCCGAATTTTTAGGCATCGCTTAGGGAAATGATTTGGAATTCACATCAATTGTGCACTAATTGTTAAAATTCCAAAAATGCATATAAAATATATCCATACTTTAAATACATTAACTGCAATAGACTATAGTGAACAATATCCATATAATAATTCCATTATACAGAACAAATATGCAATAGAACCGGTTTTGATTTAAATACTCAATTTTCTGTTAATTTTCTATATATATATTTATATGTATTTTTATGAAACAATTGTGCACAATGAAAATAAACAGTGCAAGAATCATTTTTCATTTGTCCAAAGATACAGTTCGGTTCAAACACAAAATTCAACAGACTCTCAATTTCTCGGCATCGTTTCGGATTAACCCAGGTCTAATAAATAATAATATGATTGAGATGACACAAAAATTTTTAAGGATAAAAAAATGTTTAAAAATTTTTTCGAAAATATGAAATTATCACAAAAAAAGTACAAGCTTATTTGAAGCACCTTCGCGCCTTATCTTTGTAAAGAAAAAATTAAGTCAAAAATTAAGTAAAAAAATAAATATTTGAAGAAATTGTGTGTAATTTTTACCAAAATCTGCCTTAAATTATTCTATTTAATATATTTTCTTAAATGAATCCTATGTAGTGTGATGATTTTGCTGTAGAAGTTACGACGACGAAGAAGGTCTGTGACGGTTCGGTAAAGGCCGGGCCGGGCGCCCTCAAACCCTCATTCCTCTCAATAACACGGAAATAACCAAACTGGACCCCTCCCCCACATTTGAGAACCTCTGGCGAGAGTTCCCGCGCGACATTTCGGCTCCAAAACGAGCGCGAGCCGCGAATTTCAAATGCGATTCGTTGGTTTTCGACCCGCGGGCGACTTCGGGCACTTCCCATTTCGAATTTTTTTAATTTTCCATCAAAATGTTAAAGAATTCTCGTAAGATCGTTCTCGACATTCCAAAGCAATAGCAGAAGGCGACCTCACCACCCATCTCTCGGAACTCGGAAATGAAATTTCAAAAAAAAAAATTCAACTCACGTTTCGATATAAAAATTTAAAAAAATATATATTTGAAAAACCACTCTTGGGCCATCTCGTCCGATCAAAAGTGCCTTCAAAAATGTTGATTTTTTACGAAAAAAAAACAAAAATTTTACAAAAAAGGGCCCTAAATAGAACTGTTCGCCCAACCAAAAAGCGCCCGGCCCGAGCCCGCCCCCCTAACCCAAAATTCCCTACCCCCCCATCATCCGTGAACAACACAACCCCCCCACACACACACAAAAAAACACATACAAATCCCTCAGTACATTAAAAAATCATTATTTAAAAAAAAATCGCCAACACTTAGTCGTAGTCGCTCACTAATTAAACAAAATATATATATTATATTATTGTATAATTGACGAGTAAGGATTTTTTAAAATGTTGTTTTTATTATGAACTATAGTTATTTCATCGGTTAGTGCAATAGCTTATAATATTTAACATGTTTACTTGTATCAAATGAATAATAGAAAAAAAGGAGATGTCGGCGCTGGACAGTAGGACCCACCACAAAAGCCGCTTCCGAGCAATCCTCAAATTAACCTCTTCCCATCCTCCAGAATGACCCATAGCCTGCAGTCACCATAACCCCATAACCCTCCCACCGGCACAGATGAGTTTGGCCTTTGATTTCTGTGCGTGCGTTTCGGTTGATGTTTTTCAAATCGTTTATTCAATTTTTGAAAAAAAAAATTATTGATAAATTCACATCGAGGATTCCTGTAATAAAAAAAAGTATATAGTTTTGTATAAAAAAAAATAATAATTAAAATACGATTTCGTCGTTATCTATTAAGTGTTATTTATTATCATTTTCAAAATTTCTGATGTTGTTCTCGCGAGCGCTCCCCCTCCGCTCGCATGCATATATTTATGTATAAATAATGACGAGGAGGTTTTTTTTTTCGGATTTTTTTCGATGTACGATAAATTTGAATTAATTTTAAGGAGGAGAATTTTTTTTATGGTGGAAAATTGAATTCTTTGAGTCCGCAACCCGCTAGTTTAGAGCAACAGTACAAAATAATCGAGATATGTTTCGGCGGGTGAGGCTCGCGAGCGGATTCCGTACGGCGGCCAGGGGCGGCCAACTCAAATTATATTATCACCTTATTATTATTATTATGATTATTATTATTATTAAAAAATCAATTAACGTGTAAAAAATTTATTCAGAATCAAAGTTAATTAAAAAAAGAGTATTTTTGTATTGATATTTCTAAAACGTTGGTGTTAAGATGCAAAATTTCATAAATCCTTATTAAATATTAGGAAGTGTGTAAATGAACTAAAAAAAAATTGAAATTAAAATTCTAGATAAATTTAGACGTCATGCGTTTTTTGTATTTAATTTTTAAGCTTAGGGTCGGATTAAAGTTTAGGATTTTTAACCATTTGTACATAAAAAAAAAAATTATATTTTAAATTGTCCGGATCGCCCCGACCGCCCGGTCTCCTAATATTTTAAAAATTATAGATAAAAAAATGAAAAATTATATAAAATTTGATTACCTAAATGTTTATATTGTTCCGAGTGTAAAAAAGAATAAAATTTTTAACTAAACTTCTTGAAAAGAAGGAAGCTTGGAAGCTGTCCTGAGTATGAAAAATAAAATAAGAAATTAAAATAATGTGAGGCCGCCATCAGCGATACGAGACACATCATCGCATCCTTTGAATACTATTTAAACTAATATTTATATTATTATTATGAATTTATAATTACACGATTAATTATTATATATATATTTATTTATATATTACGTAATATATATATTGATAACGGTATAATGATACATTGTCATATTGCTTATAATTTATCACTATAAGGCGTGTGTCTTTGTCCATAAATGTTATTAGAAGTTTCAACTGTTCGGTGTACTAGTTTAACGAAAAAAAAGTAATTAAAAATAATAAAATAAATAAATAAATAAACACTTTTATCGCAATGATTCAATCCAAATACATGTATACTAAAGTAAACTTATTAAACGTTTTTTGATTATATTGATGATATGACGATGCGAAAAATGGCAGAAATAAATAAATAAATATATATATAAATTATGAAACTCTTATGTTGTTTAACTATGATTATTGTCTGCAAAACATGACCACCCAACAAGTGGAGAATTGTTGAAACGGATGATGTATGTTTCTTTGATTAACATAATGAGTAATAAAGCTAAGCTTTTATTTGACATATGTGTGTTTTATTTAATTCACCCTCTATTGTGAAAAGACTGTGTATGTTCGATTGATAGTAAAATACAGATTTATTTAGAAAAAATCTTTTACTTTTTTCAGAATTAATAAAACATTAATTGTTGAAATAATTCGTAATAAAATTTCAAAAAATATCTCTAAATTCAGGGAGTGCCAATAAAATGTATATACACTTTGAAAGTTCATAACTTTTACAATTTTCATTATTTTTTTACCAAAACTAACTTAAAATCAAGTCGTAATTCAGATTTAAATTATAAATAGAAATTTTTTTAGTAAAATATTTCTGAAATTATAAATAACTCATTTATGTTCGAAAAAATTAAAAAAAAAATTTTGACGCAAATAATTATTTTCGAAATATTCTAAGACTGTAAATTTCTAAAAGCCAAGGAAAAGATACAATGCTACATGAACTGACACATAATTCATTGAACAGTTTATGACGTGAAAATTCAATAATTGAGCACGCGATGAAATCTAAACACACATTCCAGACTTTAAAAATAATATTTTTCAATTGTACAATCAGACAAAACAGCATACTTTTGTATTTCAATTATGTTAGACAAATCGACTCTTATTTCTTTTATAATGAAAATTTGGAGCTAGATTAAACGTACTTTATAAAATTCCCTAATTCTCTCAATCTAATGTTGATAGTTGTTTTTAATGATAATCCATCGAAAATAAAATTTATAGCCCAAAAATAGCAGAAGTTATCGTTAAAAAAATAAAAGAAAATGCAATCGAGTTTTGAACAACACAATTTGCGTTATTTGAATTTATATCGCTCCACCTCCTAAGCAATTTTCGAACCACGATACTTATTTATTTAAATTAGTAACTATACAAATTATGTAGTATTAATTATGTAGTATAATACATCTCTCTTCTTTTATTTAATGTTTCAAAATTGATCAACAAATATTAAAAAAATAAACATTCATAGTGTGTATACATTTTATTGGGACATGGCATAATGAAATTATGTATTTTTAATTATTTTAAAAACTGGCTAAAAATATATGAAATAATTGAAACTATTGTCGAATGCAAAAAGTTATATATTTTTTTAATTTTTATAGAGACATCTATATTTGACGAAAAACACTTCTAAAAATAATATTTGATTCGAGTTTCAATAAAGCCTAAATATTTTACTAATAGATGTCAGTAAAATAAAACCAATGAATACTTTTTTTGTATTTCAATAGATGTCCCTAACTTTTTATGAATAACTTACTAAAATATACCGCAAAAATATGTAATAATAAAATATTTTTTTTATGCTTGATTATAAACAATATTTACATGGATAAATAATTATTTTCAAAATCAGAATGATGAAAATATTGAAATTTTCAATTTGTTTATATTCTGATTAATTCTATTTTTTTTATAACTTCCTTTTTTATGTGTAATTTCCTTTTTTATACTTCAAATTTACATTTAAATTACATCTACGTTGCAACAAATACACTACACCTGTATACACCATAAATAACCCAAGTAGTTATCACTGTCAGCCCATTTTCGGAAAAAATGTTCGCTACCAGTTCACGTAAAAAGCAATAATACCTTTTCATTCCTACCTATCTTTCTATATTACGCGGGAAAAAAAACAGTTAACTATTTCGAACGAACTTCAAAAATTCCAAAGTCCAATTGAACATCCTTTGAATTCACCGCCAATAAACAAACACCTTTTCATATAATATATGTATATTTATACAATTTACCTTATAACCTACGTAAAACATTTCCAAATGTTTATTTAATTCTGAATAATGCGAATAGTATAAATTTTTACGAACACAGTTGTGAAATTTGTCTCCAATTATTGTTGTGTTTCTTCACGATCGATTTTCATTATACGTTCACGATAAATTATCACCATGGGACGTTTTACTTTGTTGCATGCGTTTTGTTATAAAAAAATAATTCGCATTTATATTCTATAAGTGTAATGCGAAAAAACTCGTCACGTGTCACCGTGTTAAACGGGGATCATGCAATGTGAAACTCGCCATAGAGTTTTGTAATAGAGGATTTCTCCATTTCGAATCAGTTAACATCGCTTTTATAGTTACATTTCTAAATCTATAGTTACATACGATCTTATTCTAATAAAATATAATCTGGCATCTCTTGTAATAATTATTTGATATAAAATAGCAAAAATAATCACACTTTTTAAATGTCATCAAAATATAATATATTTTAGGGAATCGATATTCGATAAATTCAAAAGTTTTATTATTATATATTATATTTTGAAGCATGTAAGACATGTAAGGCATGTTAACATGTTTATATTATACCTACTTACATCTTACGTTAAAATATTCGTTTCGGTATTCAGCGACATACTTCAACGACCCTAACCGTAAACAATTTTTTTCTATAAAATTTCAACATTACAATTACATTCATTATATTCACCAATATTGTTGATTTCATGAGGGAACAATTATTTAAATTATATCACAGGTTGTCTTTTATTTATTCTTATACACATTTCCGTATATTAAGACAAATAATACTTTGTATTTGTTTGATGGTACTGAATATGTTTAGACTGAAAGCTTTCAAATAAATCATTTAAAAAAAATTGTTTTTAGTTAATTTCAGCGAAATATACGATATTACAAAAACAATACGTGCGAAAAGATAATAAATTCTAAGTAAACTCAATTTAAAAAATACACATTTCGAAACAACATATTTTCGAACATAAATAAAAAAAACAGCTATTTACGCTTTTTGCGACTGTTACCACTAACGACACACAAATTTAAACATCCCGTCACTAACGACGCCAATAATTTCAACAATTTGTATTAGTTGAAAACACGAACGACCACAGCCTTCACAAAACCACCGACAGGCGTACAAAGCACTCGCAAAAAACGTACCAAACACCGACACTCGACAAAAAACGAAAACAGCGCAAAAAGTCACAACGAGGAGCTATTCGCAATTACACATTAACGACTTGCAAAAACGCATACAGCCTCCGATGGTGTGCGAATGACGTCCCACCTGAGATTGTAGACTCTAATAAATAGAGTGTCGGTTTATAAACTTCTTATACATTTATTTATTGTGTCGTTTTTTTTTTAGTCGTTCTTACGTAACGAGGCGAGCTTCGTACTTTTTTACGCTAGCCAATCGGAGCAAAGGCCACGCCCCTCGCTAGGCTTTTGACCAATCGGGTGGCGGCTAGACGAACGCCTAGGCAAGGCTGTTTACCCGCCCCACTTTTCCGAGTTTCCGTCTGATTAGCAATTTTATTGCCGATTAGCCTTTTATCGAATGCGAAACTCGTTGTGTTTGTAGTTTCTTTTTCAAGTTTTTGCTCGCAATTTTATTGAGTTGCTATAAATTTCTAAAAAAAAATGCATATTTTAATTTTATTTTTATAATTATTTTTGTTTAAATATAAGTTGTTTTAGAATTTAGTGAGAATTATAAATTTTACAATGAATAATAACTGATATTTTAATTTTCAGGATCGGAAAATACTTATATTTGCACAAAGATGAGTAAAAATGTTTGTATTTACGCTCACGCTTACGCTTGTCTCTTTTTTGTTTTCTTTGTTTTTGCATGTTCTTTCTAAGGGTGAAACTTTATAATATCTATCAAAGTAAATTATGATCATTTAGAATCAAAAATTCTCGCTCACGTCTTTGGCCCATAAAATACGCTTACGCTTACGCTCACCACAGAATTTCAACCCTAAAAATGTGTTTTATCATTCTACTACTGAATATTTATACTAATAATTTCCAAAGACATTTTTTTCGTATTTTACAAATCATCCAAAGTAAAAGGGACAGTGATAAAAAATATTGAAAAAAATAAACCTACCTAGGGTCATTCGGGGTAAGAGCACGCGTCGGGTAAGAGAACGCAGAGCTAATATCTCCGCGGGGAGTGGAGGGATTA
>JAOXNN020000021.1:1654575-1666099 GCA_028571205.2 Hydropsyche betteni | reverse complement strand
CAATTATTACATTATTTTTGATTTGGTGTGATCAAGAAAGGCAAAGTGCGTGCTCTTGACCCGAATGACCCTATAGGTAATTCTCGAAAAAAAATTTCATTGAAAATATGAAATGATATAAAAAAAATTGCTTCACCGAGCAAGAGGAGCAACGGAAAAATTAATGCTTACCTAGAAACCCTCAGCCTCTGTTTTCTTTCGGTTTATTATAAAAGCTTCATAAAATTAAACTTTTTTGTTGTTTGCCAGTTTTTTTATAATGTCGGTTGCTCGCGTTTACTTTGTGACCGATTAATTTATTCGACGTAAATATACGGTCCGGTTGTTTGTTGTCCACAAACAGGGTTGTCATTTTCGGACTGAATACGATAAGAATGAATGTTATTGCACATAAGAAGATTCGAAACATTTTTATGGCTATATTTTCTCGTCAATAAAAGATATTTGGATGTTACAAAAAAATTAACGATATTATTTATTAGAGATTTATAAAAATAAAATTTATTTTCAAAAGATTCGGTTGACCGTAAAAGCTTTCGATATTCATAAATATTTACATAAAAGATATTATCGTTACGAAGAAAATTATAATATATAAACATTTTCAAATGATCGATTTGTGATCTTTTCCAACTAGTTTTAAAACTATTAATAATTTTTCTTAATTTTTTCAAATGTAGATATTAAACAAATCACATAACATAATGACGTACCTACTCATCTAACTTTAATTAATGTATAATTTTCATATTATTTAGCACAATCCCTGATTTACAATCGTAACAATTTGCACGCATCGGAATAATAAAACGGTAATAAAAATACAACATAAACTAGAGCAAAAAACCCGCGGCTTTCGCAATGAATACATTTTACGAGAACGTTGTAATAAATTTGCCAAAAAAAAAAAACAACTTCCACACACACATACACTGAATCGAATCAAATTAAGTACGTACCTATAGCAATTAGAACGAACACCTATACTCTACTTTGACGTTTCCATTATTTTGTATTTGAATTGTATGAGTAATTTCATTATAACGGTTTCTATTGTATCGTTCCGTTTCGCAATTTTTCAAAGCGAAAACAAGGTTTTAAATGACTCAAACACAAAACATCGCTGAAATGAATCGATAACATTCAAACGCAAACATTAAACGCCTCGCAAAACACGCCGATGCTTAACGTCGCGATTAATCATCAGATAAAATTTATTCGAAACGACCGCCATCTTATCGGATGCCCACCCACGAAAATATATATTCAATACCCCGAACATCTTATAAACGATGATTTACGGCCGGAATTATCGCATCTGACGACGATAAAACGCATTTGCGCGGCCCGCGTGCGGGGGGATGATTTTTAAGGCCTATTTATTCAATCGTCCGCTTTATTGGTTAATTATAAGTGTTTTTTACTGGGTCGTTAAACGGATATAACTCCATTCGACGCGGTTTTATTCGCACTAAATTATAAAAGCGGCACACACTCGGGACGCTTCCGAAGAAAAGCAAAGCGGCTCGATTTTACGACGGCCGTTTCGATGGAATTTTCAGCGGCAAGGAAACGTCCAGGGGTGGGAAACTGTTTTTATTGGGAAATTTCAATGTTGTTAGGTGTGATATTGAGTTTGGTGAAGGTTGTGATTGATCGGTTGTGACGTAAAGTCGAAAGTTGTCATATAAAACTGATTTTTTTTGTACTTAAAGTTAATTAGTGCAATAGAAAACGTTTAACTCGAAACTGAAGGTATGGATATGTTTTTTTGTATAAAAAGAATTTCTTGTTAAACTTCATAGTATACGTACATAGAATTTCATCAAGACCACAGTATTATTCCTTGCTAACCGATTTTTAAATTTAAATATTTTTGTATTAGAAGATTTCTACTGTATTTTTGTATTTGAAAATGGCTTGTGTTTATTTTGCCAATTTTTAATAAAAAAAAATAATAAATTGCCAGTCACACAATACAATACATCAATACATCAAAATAGTCAGTACTTAAATATTATAATTAATGGGTGGTACTTATTCTTTATTTTATTCGTTAATAAATTTAAAAAGCAACAATTTTTGCAAAAAATATTAGTGTTTAACTCAATTAAATTATTTTTCCAAAAAATATATTTAAAATATCCGTTCAAAATATATAATTAAACTTAAACTGACTAAATATTATATATCATAATTATTATACTAGACTAATTATATATTAAAATAGTTTTAGACAAAATAATAACTTTTATACCTACTAATAAATATTATATAGCTTCAAACATTCAATTCGGGACTGTAATAATTATTTCATTGTTAATTAAATAAATCTTTAATACATTTAAAATAAATTAAATGTTAAAGATCTAAAGATCTGCTAAAGATCTAAGATCTGTTGGAAATGTCATAATAACGCATCTTGAATCGTTCGCATCAATGATTTTCAAATTGAGTTTCTGCGTAGTAATATTATAACGAACGTTCGTTCAATGTGAGTAGGTATGAATATCTTTTCAGATAATTACTCTATAATTGAAAACAATTCATTAAATTTTTAATGTGCTTCGTTCAAGCCTATTTATTTAGCTATATACAAATACACCAATTAAAATCGAAATATAGTATCGTTAAAAACACTCGAACGAATGAATTTAATATAATCTTAAGCCCTTTATTTTATGATATTTTTATCGATTTGATTTAAATGATAAAATAATCTTATATAGAAATTTAAATGGTGTAAATACTCTCCAATATTGATACTATATGTTTTTACGGATTTGGATATCAGTTTCAATCTGAGATAAATTTTATTTTATGGTTAAATAACGTCAAGATAAATACGAGCGACATGTATGTTTTAACAAAGTAAAACACTTGATATATTCACTAATTAATATAAATCTAAACATTTCCCTTAGAAAATTTAGTTAAAATAAATAAAAGTATGCACTTTTAACGATGTTCTTTAAACAGAGTGTTACAAAGGTCTCCTTAAAACCTTAAAGAGTTGACAGGTCATGTTATTTGGAACATTTTAAGCCACACTTACCTTAGTCCAAAGTACCATAATTTTCTAGTCATTATTATATTGGTTTTTAAGAAAAAAATCAAAATCTCTCATTTTCTGAAAACCAAAATAAATATAATATCATGATATATAATATGAAATATCAAACTTCATACCAATGTTTAGGACGTCATCGATTTCTGCTTATTGTTAGATAAGTCATTTATGTCTTTATTTTCCGGACTATAAAAGCGGCCTTTATTTGGTAAGTCCTTAAATTTCGTTTTAATACTTCTAATTTTTAAAATCAATTACATCTAAATGTTTGATACATCGATCGAAAGAGCTTTAAACAGAGATGTTTGGACACTTTTGATATTGTTTTTTTTTTTTTTTTAAACAAGAAATACCAATCATTCCAGTATAAAAAAATTACATCGACATTATGCTAATAAGCTTGTTATCAAACCTAATTGAAAAAATTTCATCCATAAACATATCGCGTGTTTTCCGGAACATGTGTGTGAAGCGTGCACAGAAAAGCGTTAAGACATTACGGTCAAATCTTTTTGACGCCGATCCGGGAAATTTTCGAAAAAAAAAAACCAAGAAACCGACATTCCCTCATTTAAATTTTCTTAAACGGCCGACCCAAACATATGCCGCCCAAAACCGAACAAACCGCGAAGAAAATTGACCAACAATTTGCGAGAGTTATGAGTTGCACCTATTATAATAATATAGCTTTTTTTTGCAATTAGGATGGCTTTTATGTAGGCTGAGGAAAGTTTGTTTAACAATTGTGGCTCTTTTTTGATTCTTACTGACAGTAAGTCTTGTATGTTTGGGATAAATTATGTGAAGTCTGATGAGCTGACTGTTGATTTTGTGCGGTTTGCAAGAGACTTAATGAGAGTGATTGATCAATTCACAATAAAATCGTCAACGAAAACATCGAGAATTTTAAATTTGAAAAGCTCATAAACTCCTCTGAACCAGGGAATATATCTCGAACAATGACAATAACGCGAAAAACCAAAAACGCTTCCAGTTAACAGCAACATGTGCGCAATTTCGGGGCTTGTACTTTTTTTTTATGTATTATAATCATTACGAGAAAGTAAAATTTATTATTGCGCTTCAGACTTGCGAACGAAAACTGGTCAATATTTTGTTGAAGATCGAGCGAAAGATATGTTGAAGATGGTGTGATAAATTTTGACGCGTTCGAATTTCGAATTTCGACGATATTGCTCAATTTTGAAAAAAGTTGATTCGGCTTATTTGGTATCGGTGTAAAACCTCTTCGACAATCGTTACAAACTTTGTATTATACAAACATACTTCTATTTTATGTGAAAAAAAAAAATACAAAGTTATGATGAAAATTTCTCCATTTTAGATTCAAATTTTTGAAAAAAAATTTTATGTTATGATTTATAAATGAAAAAATGAATTTTATTTAGATCAAAACATATATAATATTAAAATACTTTTTATTTACTAATGATTCATTAGTATTATAGATAATACGGTATTGATTATTTATTTACATATTGTTTGAAAAAAATCCACAACATTTATTAAAGCATCTTCTATAAAGCAAAGTCTTCTAGTTTTATTTTCAATGGCAATCAATCTGTTTGTTTACGTATTGTTTAACTTTTTTGCACTTTAAATTATTTTCGATATGAAATAAATAAACAAAACAAAACAGAGCCAAAAATTGGAAAACGAAACAAGAACATCTGAAAATAAGCAACATTATATTATATTTCAATCAAACTCAACAACAAAATTAATCCAAATAAAAAAAAAACTCAAATCAATCCAAAACCAACTCAACTCACTCAATACATCAAACTTTTCATCGCACAGCAAACCCCAATACAAACACACGTTTTATTCAGATACATTTAAGCGATTCTCTTCAGAGTCTTTTAGACGAAAACTGTGACTTTTGCACCTACACACCACACATTATATATATCGAAGATGCGATTCCAGGCCTATTAAACGGGTTGCGTGTCCGTTTAAATTGTTGCATACACAAACTGGTTCCCGTGTCCCTCGATGGCACCTCTTCCCTCTTCGGCTTACCTTGATTTTATTCTCATTTTAATTT
Organism: Hydropsyche betteni; assembly: GCA_028571205.2. Classification (NCBI taxonomy): domain Eukaryota; kingdom Metazoa; phylum Arthropoda; class Insecta; order Trichoptera; family Hydropsychidae; genus Hydropsyche; species Hydropsyche betteni. The sequence continues at coordinate 1,660,961 of JAOXNN020000021.1, read as the reverse complement.
TTTCGCTCGTTTTATTTATCTCTGCGGTCAAAGTAACCAAACAGCGGACCAACGGCGATAATTACAACCGCATTTTTGCATGATCGATCAATTGTATCGAACACCCCTGGAATCGTTATCGAGCTCACGAAAGTTCAGTTTTGCTCTGGGCTTTCATGCCGGATTGATTGTTGTTGATAAAAAGCTTTTGAAGGCTTTATAAGGACGTATCGGTTGAATATTGAAGACTTTATATGGTTGTATTGGAATTTTTTTTTGACAGTTTGAATGATATGTTCGATTCTATAATTGGAGTGATTTTTTTGATATAATTAAATTGAATGTGTAATACATATTGTTTACTAAAGTAAAATTGAAGTGCAATGGAAAATGACCATCGTGAAACTGATGGAATTAAATTTTTTTTTTTTTCGTATTAAAAGAGTTTCATAGTATACTTACAAATTATTTTGTCAGTTCCGCAGTATTATTATATTTCTTGTTAAGCGATTTTTCATGAATATTTAACAATACAAAGAAATGTATCATATGTCGAAATTGCACAAAGAATTTTTTATTTGTATTGTATTTCTGAGTTTCAAATCAGCCATCTGTTAGTGTCGATACGTTTACTTGAAAAATAAAATGCACTTTTACAATTACTATATTATTATAGAAATTTTTCATTTTATTTTGAACAAAAATATTTTTTCAATCAATATAAAATACGATTCTACTAACTCATAAAAAAAAATGATTCTCAGATTCATATCTTATCTTCAAAAAACCCTCTTTCATCTGCAAAAAAATCAATGAAATATTTTTTAAATTTTCTTGTTATAACATAAAATTTTACGCCTCAAATTTTCACAACATTGAATTATTATAATTTTTCGCCATCAAACACACCATTAACTCGACGCGTTGCTTTCAATATCTCAACATTGAGCAAACAAAAAATTAACTTAATCACTTACGATCAATTTTGCACGATAACTTTTCATATTTATCGAGCCTCGTTTTCGAATTCGATACCTCAAAGTTGCAATTCGCCAATAATTAGAGCCTTAAGCCACAATTGATGTGGACACGCTAAGTAAATTTTTTAAGTGAATTCACATATGATTTTTTTTCCGTGTCGTAATTTGCACGTATAATGTGTGCGACAATTGTTATTCATCGTATTTGTTGTACTTTGATTCTATTGTCTGTTTTCAAAGTATTTGTGGACGATATTTCTATTTTGACTCTTGACTTCTAATATTTCCAACTGGAAGTTTAGTTTATGGAAACATTAAAACAACACTTCACTTTCAGAATACTCAGTGGTACTTTAAAAGTGAAAATATTTATATTTACATTCAGAAACTGAATGATTTAATTTGTTATTTTGTCAGTATAAATTTAGAATAAATCATATCTTTACAGAATATAGGTTATCTATAATAAATCATTTTTGATTTAAAAAAGAGATAATTGCAATCAAACAATAAACGATTGATAAATTATCGATTGCATTTCTGAAGGTCAATGGTTTCATCCAATGAATACAAAAAAATTCTTTGATTTATAAATAATTTAACAAAATTCTAACTAATAAGTATTCTCATTTGTGAATATGGTCATTTACAAAGACACGAACATTTGTAAGATCGAAGTTCAGAATAAATTAAAGACTTCCTTGGATCATAGGTTTGAATAAATTTGTAGTCAATTTATTCATTGTAAATAACTTATCAATACACTATTAAGATTGAAAAGCTAATGGGAACTCTCTTTTAAAAAATATTTTTACATAAATGTATGTATATTTGTAATAATAAATTCGGTAAGTTACGTATAATATAGGTCCGTATGAATTACCTAATCGATTTTAGTGATAGTAAAATATTAAACTCTAAAACAAAACAAAAAACTCTCGTTTTGCAAAAAAAAAGTCATAAAGTTAAACGGTAAAAAATATAATTGTATAAGTTTATTGAAAAAAATAGGTTAAATTTAATTATAATACAATCAGTCACTTATTCATGTGTAATTGACATATAATTAACGCATATTAGATGTTAAACTTTCATATATATATATTTTTTTAAATATACTTAAACTCAATATAGCTGCTATGCTTAACATATTATAATTACATGTAATTGAATATTTTGCATTTTTTAATTAGTTAAATCAAAAAATTTCACACATGAAATAAAATCTCTTCATTGTAAAATATTCTCACATTATTCACACGTAAATTTAGTATAAGAAAATAGAAGTTTACTATTCATTATCTAGAAAATATAACGACACGTAGCCGCAATCGCATTATGATTCATTACACTAATAAAAGTCATGTTACAGTCTTGTTACATATGTAAATTAACTTATTTATATCATAACTATCTGAAAATTTAAATTCAAAATAATTTTTTTCATCCATATTCAAGAATTTTTACAATCGAAATATACGAATCATAAAAATCACCACCCAAAACCCAACCAAATAAATCAAAAATCTAATTTATTACAAAATAAAAATATAATTTAATCAATTTCAACACCGTACAAGTAAGACATTTTCAATTTCACTCATTAAACCCTCATTCAAATTGTACTAGACGTAAACGGCGACACGCGATATTATAACAAGCAAAACAGCATTTAGAAAACACACTGACATAAACAATGACATACAATATATAATACGGAAAATATCACATGCTCGTTCAATAGATACATTTCAAAATTGCGATTGCGCAACAATTGACACTCGCTTGTGTTAAATCGGCAACAGTTGCAACTGCGAGTCTTATTTCTACCAAAATAAACTCACGTCTAACAGCACTTAGGTTGATTCGAATATAAACGTATATGTGTAACAGGTTATTTTGGGATATACCTATATGCGTTTTCAGATATGTAAATAATATCGTAGTTTGGATTCCGATGGTTAACTTTTGTCTCGTTAGTGAGTATTTCAAGAGAGAACCTATTAAAAGCTAGTTTTTGTTTGATCAATTAATCTGTGGTTCGATGAGTTTATTTTAAACGTGATGACGTTTGAAGATGAGTTTATATGTATAAAATTAATAAGTGATACAAAACGGTTTTTTGTGTGATTTTTTAATGATTTTTTGTCTCATTGTGGTTATCCATGTGGTTTATGATGAATTTAACATAACGAGTTCGTTGATATTTCAACTTCCCTAGCATTTCGTTATTATCATATTCACCCTACACAATGTCCAATTCACAACAAGGTTTTTCCAATAGTTATTTTTCATTAGTAATGATATCAAAATATATAGACGGTTTAAATCAATCCATCAAATTATTGACCGTATCAAATTTCAATCATCAAACCAAATTAAATTCATCTGAATAAACTAGTTTTATTCTAATATCGTATCCAATTGTTTACGTTTATCGATCATCAAAGTTAATTCACATATATTATGATTGATAAATTAATTTTGAATCATCTTTTACATATCAGATTCGTTTATAATTTAACTTTAAGTCAATGATTAACTTCTTTTGATCTTCAGTTTATCACAAATCAATGACGCCGTATGGTATATAAATAGACGTAGTTATGTAATTACTTCAAATCTAAAAAAAATGTGTTTAATAAACATTTATAAATACATATAAATTGAATATGAACCGTTACGGTTAAGCCTATTGAAAATGTCAACATAAATCGCTTTGAAATCAGATTCAAAATAATGTTTTCGAAACAAACATAAATAAATAAAAACAATATTTATACGATTAAAATAAAAATAAAAATAATCACAACATAATCGACTCTCGAACCACTCGTATAATGATAATTTTATATACTATATATACTACAATCCATAATCCAATCTACAATCCATAATAAAAATATTACACGTACAAAAAGCAAATAGGGACCCCGATATTCCAACGATCCCATAAACTATACAAAACACCCAACAAAAACAAAATAAACGGTCGAAAAGAGCGCGTTAAAAACGGCCCGACCTACGGTTGTTGTTTTAAATTACACGCGATCTTCGTGTGATGCCACTCACGCAACATTGGGTGAACACACACACAACAATTGCACTCCGACTTGCACACCGTTGCACCGTGCGCATTGGCGCGTTTTTGCACACATCGAGAAGTTCGTTCATAAAACGCGGACGCGCGAATTTCGCACACGTTCGCAATATGTGCAGGTGTGTCGAACTGGTGGGGTTTTTTGAGTTATTTTGGTTTTTTTTTTTTGGGGGGGCGTTTGATGTGTTGAAATCGTCTGATGGATCGGTGAGTTTCGGTTTTGTGCAAATCGGATGTGAATGGGTCGAGATTTTATGTGGATGTGTTGAGGATTTGATTCGTTGAATTGAAACGGAATGAGATTCGGATGATGTTGTAATGTGTATCCCCTATATATAAAAGCGGATTTTTGTGTGTCCGTATGTTCGATGACGCTCGCGATATTAAAACGACGCGTCGATATGATTATTTTTTGCGCTATAAAATCATTCTTCATACGTATTTGGTCTTTATTCGTATACACTTAACGTCTATAATATCATGCTTATGAAAGCGTCTCTTTTGACTTATGCAATACGCCGATTATTACGCAGTGGAAAAAATATTTGAATTCCTTATACATGGATATAATCACCGATGACAGATAACAAATGAACTATTTTGATTTTATTAATTAAATATTAAATATTCAAATCGGTTACACATTTCGGGTTCACACAAATCCACAGCCGATGTTATTAACATCGGGCCTATATACTAGTGTTTTGATATTCGTGTTTGTGTTTATGTTTATTTTCTGAATTGGATGTGTAATAAAGTCCCATGAAATATTCAAATTTTATTGAAATATCAATGAAGTTTTTCTTTGTGTGATTCATATTGTTTTGATTCGTACGTCTAAAAGATTTAACGATTAAATGTTTAATCTTATTCTGAAAATGAATACAATTATTATTTAAAATATTATTCAAATAAATTTTCAAAATGATTATGATATTTTATGAAAACAGTTCGTTGATAAAGACGTAGATTTATTGAAATAAAAGTTGAAATACTTTACAATCAGATTCATAATAAACGATGTGTCATCGAATGTCACGTGTACGTATGAAACTAAATCAGAAATCATCAACTGTTACATATAAATTAAAAATCACGCATTTGAATCGAATAAAATTGTGATTTTTTTATATTTATGTAAATATGAAAAATTATGTTGTGAAAATTAAAATATTTGCTAGTTTTATCAGTGTCATAACACCGTTTCAATTTTGAAAGAAGACATTCGTGTCGATGCAGCTAGAAATGTAGACAGGGTATATTAGGTATGCAAAACTAGTCGGTAATTTTATGCATTTTTTCGCATCGAACCGGTATGATTATCATCCATTTGTATAAATATGCGAGTTATATATTCATTTAATTTTTTTTTCATTAAGTCCTTCGATTTTTAAACCATTCAATATTTATGTTACATTTTCCAATATTTCAAAGAGTGAAATATCTTGGTTTTTATGATTGATTTTAAAATGAATTGAAAAAGTTCAATGAATTAAAAAAATTTATACTTTCTAATTTTATCGTGTATATATGTCTAGGTATAATATAATAATTTCCATAGCTTAGTTAGTAATAACCTATATTTATTTAAGTGCTACTTTATTAAAAAATCCGAAAATATATGTTACCTAATAAAAGCATACATACTGCACAATATCATATCAAATTCGAATAAACAGAACTACCATCTTTCGATTGACACTTGTTTTAAAAAACACAATAGCATACACTACTTAGTTAAAACATAAACACATTCAACCTCAGCATACACAACGTACAATATTATTTATATTACATTCGAATAAAAATCACTGCTATCACGTAATTGACATTTTTTCAGAAAATCTTAAACTTTCTTATAAAATTGTACATTACCTAGTGAAAGTTTGCACATATTCAACTGTAACATACATATCCCATAATATCATATCACAATTCAATAAATATAATATAAATAATATTATACAATTGACACTTTCCCTAAAAATATTAAAAGTACACACTACCTAGTGAAAGTACGCACATATTCAACTAAATATACACATCTCAAAGTATTATATAAAAGTCGAATAAATAGAATAAAAAAATCTCGGAATTGCTATTTTCTTTAAAAATTTTCAAATCATACTTTCTGATAAAAATATACACTATCTAGTAAAAACTTAAACATATTCAACTATTATACACTAGTAAATAGGCCCGATGCTAATAACATCGGCTGTAGTTTTGTTAAGAAACGGAAAACGATAAAATGTGAAAACCCGATTGTGTGAACCCGAAATGTGTACCCGATTTTAATATTTAATATTTAATTAATAAAATCAAAA